>JABUQX010072671.1:0-21045 GCA_015478945.1 Trachelipus rathkii
GCAGTTATAATAGAGCACAATGGATTAAGAGTTGAAAGTCTGAAATTGCTTTAAGATAACTTCATCGAAGAAATATTTAAGATAAGATTGTGATGAAATACAGTCCCTCTTAATATCTACCTAAATTTTGTATTTTTGTTCTCTTACTGAAGAATAACGGTAAGCTCAATATGCTTACGCAATTAATTTATTTTATCGTCTTACTCTTTCATGAATGCAGAATATTATTACATAACTCCCGTCCCGCTTTTCCCATCTCAAGGAAACATTGCCAGCCTATAAAAGACATTCAGCATTACTAGTATCACCATCCTTAATTTTCATATAATTTCATTCTAGAGAAGACATAATAAATTATCAAGATAATTAACTAGTAAATATAATTTGGGTAATCATTATTTTTATTATTATTATTATTATTATTATTATTATTATTATTATTATTATTATTATTATTATTATTATTATTATTATTATTATTATTATTATTATTATTATTATTATTATATATATATATATATATATATATATATATATATATATATATATATATATATATATATATATATATATATATATATATATATATATATATATATATATATATATATATATATATATACATATATATATATATATATATATATATATATATATATATATATATATATATATATATATATATATATATATATATATATATATATATATATATATATATATATATATATATATATATATACAGTGCTAGGCATCGTTACAGAAAAAGTAATTTCGTTGCTCGTTACTCTGTTACTCGAAAAAAGGCAATTCCGTTATATTTATTTCGATTCTTTTTGGAAAAAAAGTAACGATTTACAGTTACATCGCTATACCGTTACTATCGATCGTGAAAATGGCAGCCGTTGGATTTCAGATATATCAATTTTATACTATCTTTCTTCAAGATCCGCGTAAGATGCTTCTCTAAACCAGTGGTTCTCAACCTTTATTTGTGTAGCGCCCACTTTCAACTAGTTGTATTGTCCAACGCCGCCCCCTTTCATTTGGGAAAGGTAGGAAATGTGACTGAAAATTTTTTAAACATGAGAGATAAAATAATATTACTAAAAAATGCTGAGTATGAGATTTAAAAAAATTAGGTAGATAAAAATGAATAATGACTAAAATTGTTAATTTACCTTAATTGTGACTTAATGAATTTCTTGTGATTGACAAGATGTTGCGAGATTTTCTAAATAAGGTTCAATGTTAGTCAAGCGAAGTCGCAAGTTTCCTCTTTTTACTAATCACCAATTTTTTTCGCAGTTTAGTCAGAATTTGCAACACTGCACTGAATCCTTTCTCCACTAAACAAGTAAGTAATTTCATTTCCTGCCAAAGTTTAGCATACTTGCTTTGCATTTTGGGCCAAAATGCTTCATAACCAAACTGCTTAAAATTTTATCATTTTATTATGTTAGCTCACCGCTCCCCCCTCAGCGGCCCCTACAGCTTACTGCTCCCTTAATCAAGCCCAGCGCCCCCCCAGGGGGCGCTTTTTGCTCAGGTTAAAAACCTATGCTTTAAACCTTGACACTCCTTGTGTGTTAAGTTTTAAATTGTTTTTATTAGTATCATTGTTGTTTTAATTTATATGTCCCAGCTTGATAAGAGTCTGGCTTTGGGATGTAAAAGAATATATGAATTATTATTATTATTATTATTATTATTATTATTATTATTATTATTATTATTATTATTATTATTATTATTATTATTATTATAATTATTATTATTATTATTATTATTATTATTATTATTATTATGCCAAAAACAAAAAATTAAGCTCATATCGTGACATTGTTAGCTCAAATAGAAGTTACTGAACACAAGATTGAACATATGTCGAATATATATATATATATATATATATATATATATATATATATATATATATATATATATATATATATATATATATATATATATATATATATATATATATATATATATATATATGAAGGTGAATGCATAATAAATCACACGACGTTTCGGGAAATCATTTCCCATCTTCAGGCTCATTATATATATATATATATATATATATATATATATATATATAAATATATATATATATATATATATATATATATATATATATATATTCAGGCTCATATATATATATATATATATATATATCTTCAGATCGAAAAGGATTAAAATTTAAATTATTCATAAAACAATTCTGCATTTAAAATAAAATAAAAGATATAAAAAATAATTTAAATAAACACACTCTATTATGCAAACGAAAAATATTAAAATAAAACTATAAAACAATAAAAAAACAAAAAAAATATAAAAAAATATAAAATATATAAATAATAAAATAAAATAAAATAAATAAAATTAATAAATAAACGAGAGCAAAAAATATAAAACAAAAAATATTACTATTTACATTACAGAAATTCTTATAATACAGAATCAAAGGCAAAAGGTTTTATATTAAAGATCTAACTAGGAATAGCGTCATGCACTAAAAATTATTTTTTGATTTCTATCATAAAATTTATTAATAATAATTAAACTTTGTTGGTTTTAAAACATTATGAGGAGATAAGACTATAAACCTTTATAACGAAAAAATATAATTTCTTCCAGTGACAATAATATTATGATATTTGTATGAAAGAAATATTATTATTTAGTAAAAGATTAAGATTAAGATCTAAAGATTCAAGCATCTAGAGCGAATGAAAGTCAAAGTCAGTCTCGAAACGTCAGTGGAAATGGAAACACCTGTGAATGGTTTCTCACAGGAGGTATATTCCCGATAGTCAAAGGGGCAACAAATGCGAAAGATGGATAACATACTATGTTTAAAACCATATGTAAAAACAGATCCGAGAAACATAAAGGTTTACAAACTTATTGTAATGAACAATTCCTACTGGAATAAGTGTTTACACAGACCACTCCAGGCATGAACCGTTTTGGGAATTATTCCTCATATACTGTATATATATATATATATATATATATATATATATATATTTTTTTATATATATATATATATATATATATATATATATATATATATATATATATATATATATATATATATATATATATATATATATATATATATATATATATATATATATATATATGATTGAAACAATTTAATCTTTAATGAAATGACAAGGAACAATAATATAATTTAAAAGGAACATATGTGAAGAAAGAATCAGCCCAGTTTCATTCAAATATATTTTTTTTTAAGAAATTGAAATATTGGCTATAAAAAGGAACCAACATGTAAAATTGATTCTTTGTTCCAGAAGAGTCCTGCTGTTTAAGGTGATATATATATATATATATATATATATATATATACAAGAAGAGTATATATATATATATATATATATATATATATATATATATATATATATATATATATATATATATATATATATATATATATATATATATATATATCAAGGGAGAATTCTCATTGCTTGCTTAGCATGAGCCGCATGCTTAAAGGAAAAATAATAAAAGAAAATCATGATTGTCAGTACACTGTGTTTTTAGAATAAAGATGTCAATAATTATTATTCTTCTAACGCTTCTATTAACAATAAATTCAAATTTACATTTAATTTGCATTTTGAGCAGCCAACGTGAATAAAAATTTCGCTAGTCAATACGATGCTTGCGGTAACACGAGTGCCTACCTTTCTGAGAAGTTTAAAGTAATAAAAAACTGGTGCGAGCATTAAATTCTTCATGGTGAAAACACCATAAAAGCTTGCGGACACTTAACAGCAAGCAAATACAATTAGTGAGGAAGAGAAGCGCATTTTGGGGTCTTTCTTTATCCTTATCGTTCCCCTTTTGGATTTCAATACACAAATTTTAAATTTAGATTTTCAACCGTATTCCTTGGTGCATAAGGACTATTTTTTTGTATCAAATGACTCAAAAGGGGGAAAAAAACTAGACTGTATATACTCATAAACGTAAAAATAAAGATTTCAGTAGGTTGTAATTAATTTTTAAAGAAATACGACAAATAATTATGATTTTTTCTTTTGCTCTTATTAGAGTAATCATGCTATCTATAATCATTGAGTTTTAAAAACGTTTTGATAGTGGCGTTTTATTTTTCAGTTATTACCTAAATTATTTAAGTGGTAAACTTACATAATTAAAACAGTGCATTACGCATTGCGGGGGATAAAATCGTATTATAAGTCATCTCGAGGACAATAAAGACTATCTTCAATAAAGACTATCTTGTCAATTGAAAAAGTCTTGTTTGATAGCTTAAAAATTAGTTCCACATTTTATGAGGAGTGGTACAAAAGTTTCCTGAGAAAAATAAGAAGGCAAGAGTTTATCTTTAATGAAGAATCGCTATGGTGATTCACTACTAAATATCAGATTGCAATTGAGCTTTGTATTTCAATTACATCAGTTATATATATATATATATATATATATATATATATATATATATATATATATATATATATATATATATATATATATATATATATATATATATATATATATATATATATATATATATATATATATATATATACACGGTATATTTATATATACAAATCTTTCCCACCATCTATATTATTATGATAAATATTATTATTATTATTATTATTATTATTATTATTATTATAAATATATATATATATATATATATATATATATATATATATATATATATATATATATATATATATATATATGGTATATATATATATATATATATATATATATATATATATATATATATATATATATATATATATATATATATATATATATATATATTATTATATTATATATATATATATATAGCACTACTGTGTTTAGGGATTAGATATAATTATAACTTTCTCGCAAGGCTCAAACATTTCGTCAGGGATTTGCCCCTGATATATATATATATATATATATATATATATAGAAAGATAGTAGAGTGATATATATATATATATATATATATATATATATATATATATATATATATATATATATATATATATAAAATTAGTGCCATGAGAATTGAAAATCCTCTTTCTGCAAACAGAGTTGAATATATATTGTCATCTTATTTATTTTAGCACGTTAAGAAAGGGAAATAATCTATTAACTTCAAACTCTATCGAAAAGATACAAAATACTGATACAACTATAACACCTAATGGATATCAGTTGTCATTGAAAAAAAAACAGTTTTTTATCTACAAATTTTAAAATTTTAAAGCATTGAAAAAATTCGAGAGAAATATAGAGGTCACGTGGTAATGTCATCTATAGTAATCCATACATTTAATCTGTTGTTAAAAAAAGAAATATAATTTAATAACGTCAAGTAAGTAAATAGGCCAACATAAAAGAAAGGCCTATTAAGATGAATTGAAAGGTCAGGGATATTACATATCAAGTTAGTAATTATATTACTGGTTTGAGAATATTTCACAATGGGGTAACTCCCATGACTTCCATTTCTCACCCACCAAAATCTCAGCAATACTTTTCAGGAAAAAAACCTGCTACCTTCCTTCCTCCCGCGAACCTAACCTTATATGGTTCACCCATTCCCGTAACTTCACAAGTCAAATTTCTACTCCTGGTTCTAGATAATCACCTAACATAAGCACCGCACATTGAATACCTGAAAACGACTTCTCATCACGCGCTTGAGCTATTACGTCATCTCGCCTCAAAATCTTGGGGTGCTGGTTGCAAGTCTCCTTTGCGTCTCCATACAGCCCTACTTCGATCGAAGCTGAACTATGGCTGCGTAGTATATGGTCAGGCCTCCCCAACCCTACTACACCTGTTAGATCCCATTCAAAACGAGGCGATCCGTATCTCCACTGGAGCCTTCCGATCGTCCCCCCGAGCGAGCCTTGAAGTTGAATCCGATGTGATGATACTCTCTCTTCGAAGGGAATACATTATGTGTACAAGTTATCTTAGCTCTCAAACCCCAATACCATCTCCTCTGACCCTGATTTTGCGAGAGATAACTCAAAATCCTCCTTACTGACCATGTGCAAACACGATTTATAACATCCTTAACTTCCTAAACATCCCTTTGCAAAAAAAAAAAATGCTGTCTTTCTCTTATAATGTAGGGTACACACCTTGGCTATTCCCTGGTCCACCATTTGTCTGGTTCTGACCTCCCTCTCCAAATCTATCCACCCTGCTGCCGTGTTAAAGGCATCATTCTTGTCTCATTCAGCAGTTCACGGTGGATTTACTCCAGTATTTACTGATGGCTCTAAAACATGGAACAGTGTGGTGGGTGCGTCTGATATCTTTCCTGACAGCAACCTTTCCGATACCCTCCCCCATCACGCTTCAATTTTCATTTTTTACGGCATAATTAATGGCTATAATGATTCCTTAACCAAGACCAATCTTATGTCATTTATTCAGATTCGTTTAGCGCCTTCTAGGTGCTTAAAGCTCCCTATTCTAAAAACACAATGGTATCTGCTGTAACACAATTTCTTCGGCTGCTTAAATCTCGAAAGAAACACATTACACTATGTTGAATCCCTCTAACGTAGGGGTAACTGGCAACGAAATAGCTGACAGAGAGGCCAGAATGGCCGCCTCCTTTTTCCGGAGCTGCTCTAAGTACCTCTCGAATGCCATTCAACATGGTCTCCTCCCATCAACTGATTATTATAACGCTCTCTGACAAGGCTTCCGGTCTTACTGACAGGAGTGCTGGGCGAGTAATGAGAGAGAGGCGAAACTTAGAAATATAAAGCAGAATAATGGTGAGTAGTCTTACTACTCACCAATATTCTGCTTTATACTCTTCCTCTCACCGACGAAAGCGCTTACACGAGGTGATACTCGCACGCCTCCCCATTGGCCACACCAATATCACTCACAGCCATTACATGTCACGGGATCCTCCTCCCATCTGTAAATTTTGCCGTCGCCATACCCCACAATCTGTTCACCATATATTCATTGATTGTCCTCAACTGAAACCCATTCGCCGTCATTTTCCTACTATTTGATCCATAACATATTCTAAAAGGTTATCCCATATCTTATCTAAATCATCTCACTTTAATAGTAACTATTTTCCCTTATCTCCAAGAACTGAATATTCTTCACAACATATAATTTTGTTATGTAATATTAGGACTATTTCTAATGTAAGGACATCTTTTTATTTAGCTTATTTATTTTTTGACTGAAAATTCATTTCGCCATCCACATTTTCTTTTATGACATTTAAAATATGTATGAGCCAGACCCACCTACGGAGTTGATTATTCAACCCAAATGTGGCATCCCATGGTGTGAATTTTGTACATATTACAAAAGTTATATATATTTGTATATATATATATATATATATTTATATTTATCATCTATATATATGTAATATTATTAATATATATATATATATATATATATATATATATATATATATATATATATATATATATATATATATTTGTATATTATATATATATATATATATATATATATATATATATATATATATATATATATATATATATATATATATATATATATATATATATATATATATATATATATAGAGAGAGAGAGAGAGAGAGAGAGAGAGAGAGAGAGAAAGAGAGAAACCCACAAATATTAAGTTTTTAAAATTTAATAAATTTTAATAAATTTTATAAACAATATTAGTGTTCTTTTCTACTATTCTGAAACATTTAATGTGTCCTATTAATATATATATATATATATATATATATATATATATATATATATATATATATATATATATATATATATATATATATATATATATATATATATATAAGAGAGAGAGAGAGAGAGAGAGAGAGAGAGAGAGAGAGAGAGAGAGAGAGAGAGAGAGAGAGAGAGAGAGAGAGAGAGAAGGTGAGAATTATTATGAAAGGCTCTTTGATGTTCATTTCAAAGTGATCTTAAATAAATAGTCACATCAATTTCTGAAGAATGAAACAAGAATTTGTTTAAGTTTAAAAGGTCATTGCACAAGCAGTGGGGTAACAGACAGACAGACAGACAATGTTAAAGTGTCTATCCAAAAACAAAATACACACAAACATACACTATACATACAAATTTCACTTTCTTATAAATTCACCCTTTCCCTTCGTATAAAGGGTCAATGATGGTGGGGGTGGGGGTTCAAAAAGAGATAACCCCTCCCCTACTTCCCTCTTTCTCCCCTCCCGACATTTTTACTGATATAATTTTAAAATTTAGCAAGAAAAAGTTCATCTTTAAAATGACAAAAATACACACACACACACACTATATATATATATATATATATATATATATATATATATATATATATATATATATATATATATATATATATATATATATATATATATATATATATATATATATATATATAGAGAGAGAGAGAGAGAGAGAGAGAGAGAGAGAGAGATAAAAAAGAAAAACGAAAAAAAAACTCCATCAGAGTTAGGTTTAAAATCAAGTGGCAATATACCTCGAAAGATTTCGTTTGCAAGTGTGTTCCAAATATCACCATTAGATTAAACGATCAAATCAAATAAGCGAAACAGTTAAAAGTTTAGGATGAGAGAGAGAGGTTTAAGGAGAAAGAATAAGAATGTATGATGTGACCAGAGTTCTCCTCAATGGAGAAAGGATAAAAAAAAGGAGCACAAAATAAATATAAAAAAATCTTTCTCGTAGAGAGGAATCGAAAAAGTCAAGTAAAAGTAGAAGTGTTGATAAATCGAAAAACCACTGATTCACCCCCCCCCCTTTTTCCTCCCCACCTTTTCAAAGAAAGTTGTTTGAATGGTAGAATCCCAAACAAGGACTAACAACGAACCATACAAACAGAGTAAGAAACCAAAAAAAATGACAGTGTGAAAAGGTTCTTAAGGTAGCTTATAAACCCTTAACCTCTAAGTTGCATGTTTAACATAGGAGACAATATGGGATTCTTCAAAAAAAAAAAATCATAAGAAAATAAAACTCAAAAATTACTAAGAGCAGATTAAGGCTTTGAAAGTGTTTTCAAAGGTTTGGGCAAGATAGAATCGATAGATATAAAGTCATTGAAGTTTTCCAAGCATTGACAATAACAATGTTTTCTTCGCTAGAATTAGAAACTTGAGAAAGAATAGAGGTCATATGCTGCTTCAAGACCAATTCCCTACAAAACATTTTTGCATCTGTGTAATTTCCTTAGATGAAATTAGAGAGAGAGAGAGAGAGAGAGAGAGAGAGAGAGAGAGAGAGAGAGAGAGAGAGAGAGAGAGAGAGAGAGAGAGAGAGAGAGAGAGAGAGAGAGAGAGAGAGATGAATACCGGAGGAAATAAAGATTTGAACTATTAAATTCATTCGATATATCTAGCACAAAGGCAAAGAATATACATATTGGCGAAGACAAAGGGGCCAGAAGGGGACAGAAAGGATCGAAGGTCACTATATGTAGAGCGCTCCTTAAGTAAGTCATACTGGTGATCATAAATCATAATCATCTCATCTAAAAACCAAGATGTTCAAAAATCGCAAATATATTTTAAAATAGAAGTTCAACAACCTCAAGGTTAATAGGGAGGGGGGGAGGGCTATTTCAGATAAAGGTTGAAATGGGCATACAATTCGAGTACCAAAGAAATGGAGAAGGTGATCGGTGGGTAGAGAGGAAACATCTTACCAAGGCAAGGTGTAACCTCAGACCCTTACGTTTTGAGAACTATAGAAGAATACAGTACACCTTAATATTTTCAAAGAGGGGGAAAATCAGATCTTAAAAACCAATTACAGTAATATATATATATATATATATATATATATATATATATATATATTATATATATTTTAAAATTGTTATATATATATATATATATATATATATATATATATATATATATATATATATATTATTATTATTATTATTATTATTTTTAAATATATATATATTATACATTCTATATATATAGAGTTATATATATATATATATATATATATATATATATATATATATATATATATATATATATATATATATATATATATATAGATATATATATATATATATATATATATATATATATATATTATATTATATATATATATAAAAAAAAAAATATACAAATATATATATATATATATATATATATATATATATATATATATATATATATATATATAAACACTAAATAACACAGAAAAACATTTGAATAACTTAGAAATACTTCCATAATAATAATAATAATAATAATAATAATAATAATAATAATAATAATAATAATAATAATAATAATAATAATAATAATAGACGTGAAAATAGATCATATTTTCTTGAGTCGTTTGTCCCTTATTTTTAAAGCTACTTTGAACAATACAAAAGGCAAGAAAGTTTTCCGAGTAATGGAGTAACTTTAACGGAACTACTTTTTTGAGTAACGATGCCCACCTCTGTATATATATATAAATATATATATATATATATATATATATATATATATATATATATATATATATATATATATATATATATATATATATATATATATATATATATATATAACTGCCAGTCAGTCGTTATAACGTAGTTTTCAAGGTTATTCCTTCAAAAATGCCCCAACCCAAAACAAAAAACAAAAAAAAAAAACATTTTCATGAAGGATTGTCGCTAGCTTACGCTAGCCTTAAAATAACAATATAATTTTTACAAATCCTTTCACAAAAAATCAGACTGATATCTCCTTTTCAATTCTTTTACTCAACATTTCTACTTAATTTATAATTTCAACAAAACTTAAGTATTATATATCGTGGAACAACCGGTAAGGCGATAGAGTCGCATGGCGCAGGGTATGGGATCGATACCTCATCTGTATCCTAGGAAGTAATTACCTAGAGTATATCCCCTCACAGAATAGGGCACTGCCCGTGAGGTATGAACTTATTAAATCATGATGCTAAAAAGAGAAAATTTTCAAGGGAACGACATGACTAAATTACTTTGCCCTCCATTTATCTACTTGAAAAAAAAAAAGTTGAAAAAACTTTACAAAAACTTTGAAAAAAAAAATTGAAAAAACACCTTCAAACAAAACTCGAGAAAACCAAGCTTGGAAAACCAAAGCGCTGAGAGGCTCGATCTTCTTCAAAATTTAAAGAGTTTAAAGCCATGATGTTGGATAAGGTTAGATTCACTGACAACGAGAAAAATGAATGAAAAGTTTATTATTATTATTATTATTATTATTATTATTATTATTATTATTATTATTATTATTATTATTATTATTATTATTATTATTATTATTTTTATTTTTATTATTATTAATTACATAGATCAATGTTGCATTATTATTATTATTATTATTATTATTATTATTATTATATTATTATTATTATTATTATTATTATTATTATTATTATTATTATTATTATTATTATTATTATTATTATTATTACATAGAACAACGTAAACATCTATTTTTTGATAGCCAAACTAAATTTCAAACTTCAATATTTATGAAATGAAATATTTTTTTACAAATTTTCTTCATATTATAAAAATAATAATAATAATAATAATAATAATAATAATAATAATAATAATAATAATAATAATAATAATAATAATAATAATAATAATAATAATAATAAGCTTTAATAATATTTTTATGCACTACCAAGAAAGAATGATAAATTTCTATTAATACCAATATCATGAACCCACAAAAAAACATTCACCATCGAAAATGATATTAAACGTCAAAAAAATCTACGGGAAACTATACAAATATTTAAGTTAAAATAGATAAAAATAATCGTACTTTTAAGACATTGGGAAAACTGATAGACAATCAGGAAGGTAAAATCGCAGAAAAAAAGAAAACAAACACACGCACGCACCCACGCGCGCGAACACAAACAAATGAGAAACCCAAATATAAAGAAGATATATTGATAGTTATAACTACTTTATCAGAGACAAAAACAACAACAACAAAAAAAAAACACAGAGCCAAAGTCCCTTTCCCCAAAAACACTTCGTCCGTTTTTTCGAGCAAACAAGGACACCAATATTATATATATACACAAGGTCAATAAACGATCAATATATTGGAAATAAGCGACAAAAAATGGAGAGAAGAAAGGAAGATGGAAAAGAGGAGGGAAGATGATGAGGAAGAAGTAGAGGAAAGAGGAGGGAAAATAATAAAAAAAACAAACTGATGAAGGCTGTCAAAATGTCAATATAAAAAATTCAGTTTTATTAAAGATATCAGGGTTAAAGAAAGAAGTTAATGATATATATATATATATATAAGTATATAGTTACTATATATATATAGTAATATATATTATATAATATATATAATATATATAGTATATATATTATAGCTATCTTAGATATATATTATATATATATATTATATATATATATATAAAATGAGAGGTTTAAAATTTACAATGAAGTAATATAAATTACACTAAAAGAAGAAAGAATTAAATAAGAAAACCCATTAAGGAAATCTATATTACAGCAAGAACAATATTCACAAACCCATTCAAACATATAAGCTTCCGTTTGCTTCTCATAGCACACACAAGAGCCGTTACCCTAAGTCGTTTTGTATTACAAGCGAAATAATTATATAATATAGCGGTGGATACAAAATAATTTTAATAGTTTTAACATAAGAGTATAAAAAAGAAAGCTAACTGAGCCTTCTCATTTTTTTTTTATCGTTTAGACTCTCGTAAGATTTATTTTGAAAAATATTTATATTTTGAATATATATATATATATAGTAATATATATATAATATAATGTGAGTGTGTAATGTAGGAGTGTATATTATATTATATAATATATATATATATATATTATATACATATATAATAATATAGCAATATATATATATTATATATATATATTATAGTATATATAATATAGCTATGTATTATAATAGTATATACTATTAAATATATTATATATGAATATTATAATATACTATATAATGTGAGTGTGTCAAGTGTAGGAGTGCGTAAGTGTGCGAATATTTCTTTTTCATTTTTCACTTTGGTTCCTGACAAGAAAGCGAGCCCTGGCATAATGAGATCGGGATTACACAAACACTTGGCAAAGACGCAAAATTTTATAGCAAACGTTGTGCCTTAGGAAAAAAAAAAGATGGAAATCCTTAATAACGCGGAAAGAGTGGGGTGGGGTGGGGGGGGAGTGCCAGGAGAATAGCAAAAAAAGAAAAAAAAAAGACTTTAAAAGGAGATCATAACTTTAAAGATTATTAAAAAAATATTGGAAATAACCCACCCAACCCCCCCACCCACCAACCCTACCTTCAATCTACAATGTTGGAGAGCCGACTTTCCTCTCCTCCAACATTCGTCTAACAACAACAAGGAAGAAATGACGAATAAACAGCTACGTTTAGCAGTAGTAGGCGTCAATAAAATAAAGAAGTGTGTCAAACCTCGCTCCGTTTGACATTCGCAATCTAATATTACGCTGCCGAGATCTGAAAAGACCATCAATCAAATGTCTCATGGGTTCAGAGTCTCTCGCTGCAGCAGAAGGCCTGTTGCTCAGTCGAATACTTTGACGGAGGAGCGTACGCTAATTCTACGAGGCAATACACGATAAAATCAACTCTGGGTCGAAATTATTCTCATATTAATTCTCCACGGAAATCATGCCTACGTGCACACACAATCATGCGTACCCTCTCTCATTCGCTCACACACACACATACACATGCACGCACACATGCACATATTACACTATTTATATATATATATAATTATTATAAGTATATATATATTATATATTATATATAATATATATATATTATATATATGATATATACTAGTATTATAAGTATATATATATATTTATACTATATAATAGTATAATATACATATATATTCCTGATTCATGCAGTTGTTCTACTTCCATTAGGCAGATGTGCACGAACGTACGGAACTAAGTCGACCATTCTCTCATTTGGATTTCCGAATTTTCCATCCGAGAGGGTTTTGGTTTTTCTTGGAAATTCTCACGATTAAATTCAACTGCGGTTATTCAGTTATAAAAATTTATAAAGCAGACACATTTTCTCTTCTCTCAAAGAAATAATCATTTCACCCGTGATTTTAATGCTTCAACCATAACCCAAAACCTTTTTCCACTATTTTTTTTTTGTTTTTGTAATTTTTTTTTTTTGGTGGTATAATATACGAGTGAATTACCTACTGTTTTTCTAATCGTAAATAATATAATCAATTTTTAGTATTTAGGTGAAAATCTAAATCTTTGTTATTGTGTCTCCTTCTCCACTTCCACTCCCAAGTTCAAAGGTTGATACTCCACACTCAGCTATTGACTCCTTGCCAATATTGAAGAAAGACGACTGCATGTAACTAACACAAATAAATGATGCTAGGAGTGTAGCCTTGAAAGACAATTCAGATACTCTGATACTTATAGACTCTTCTCTCAAAACTTCATAATATTCGACCTCTCTCATCTCTCTCTCTCTTCTCTCTCTCTCTCTTCAAAGCTAGCCGCATGTATTATCGAAAACTCAATATACTAAGACCTTCCACTAACTTCATAATTTTTCACTATATAGCTACACTATTAAAAATCTTTCTTGCTGGTTCATTCAATCACCATAATTCATATCCTGTATCTTGTCTATTATCTTTAAAAATAAAGATAACGGCATGAACCTGTACATAAGGACTACCAACTTTTGAATGCTACTCTCTCTGACTCTTCCTAAATGATTTCTGGCTTCAAGAGAAATTGACTTCTCATGAGTAGAGTAACAAAGCTGAGGTGATTACATTCGCATGAAGCGCGTGCATTATATTCTTTTTCCTTCCCAAGTATAAGTTTATAAAATTTGGGTTTAGCTTTAATCCATGAATCTGACTCATATTCCTATTCCGTAAACAGAAGACGTCTTCAGTAATTACCATCGTCATTTACCCGCAGGAAATATTTTTTCTCCAAGAACAAAAAATATTCCTCCGTCGAAACAATTGCAAGATCTTTAAGATCCTTCTTCGTCATTTTGCTATAGATGTCAAATTCAAACTTTGCTGCTACTTTTCTCTTTCTTCTAAGCATTTCAGCAGATCTTACCTTTCATATTCCGCTCGTGAACTTTTCGGCCTACTGTCAAATTGTTTGCTAGTTTAATTCCAATTTTCCGACGATATGCTGTTGTTATTCTTCCTTACCCCCCCCTCTCCCTTCTAAATCGTTATGCACACATATTTATAATTACATAAATATATTTTTATGATCTCTTTTCTCTCTCTCTCTTCTCTCCTCTCTCTCGCTTCTCTCTCCTCTCTCTCAAATCCTATCACTCTCTCTCTCTCTCTCTTCTCTCTCTTCTAAATCTATCTCTCCTCTCTCTCTCTCTCTCTCGCTCTCTCTCTCTCTCTCTCCCTCTCTCTGAGTTCAATACAAAGAAGGAGGTATGCGGTATTCCTGATAGTATCCTTCAGGTTTTCAAACCCTGTAGTTCCTGTCCTGACCACGGCATCCTTAATGCCTATCTTCGTAAACCTTTTTTTTGTATTGCCTATCCAACTTCAACTGGTTATTTTCATCCGCGGTGGAAAAATAAATTTAGTTCAACAGAATTGAAAAACAAAGGAAACATTTATAAACCTTTTAGTCCATAATCCACCTTTAATCTTTGTTATCTTTTCAATGTTGCTTTCAATCATTTTCCGACTTGTTCGAAGGCAATTGTTGATATAAGTATATAGTATATTAATTATATAGATATATAATATATATATAATATAATATATTATATATATAAATATATATATATATATATAATAATATATATATATATAATATTAAATAATTATATATATATATATTTATACTAATATATTATATATATATATATATATTATATATATATAGTATATTATATATATATAAATAATTATATATATAGGTATAATATATATTATAATATATAATATATATAGTATCATATATATATTAGATATAGTAATATATAAAATTATCATATTATGTATGTTTAGATATACAAGTATAAATATTATAACGGTATTATATTATATATTATTTTATTATAACGTATATTACTATATATATTATTGATAGTATATTATATATATATATATCTAATAGTATATATATATTATATAATATAGTATATCATATTATATATATATATATATATATTATATATATATAGTATATATATAAAGGTAATTATTGAGTGTTGTGGGACTATATATTATATATATACTATATATATTATATATTATAATATTATTATAAGTATATATATTAGTATATAATATATATATATATTATATATAGTATATATATATATATAGTAGTATATATTATATAGATATTTAACTTTTTCACCCTGAGAGGAATTTTTGTCTCATTAAACTATTTCAGACTCATTATCTGTTTGAGCCATTTTTCTGATATTCGAAACTTGAATGGATTTTTAAGTAATTTTAACTTATATTTAAATTAATGGTGTTGGAAACACTACAACTATTTAAATGCCCTAATAATATTTTAGTACTGATTTAGTTTGAATTAATTTTAAACCTAAGGAACGCGGTGGCTATAACAAGCTTTCGTCATTTTATGTTAATGGCCTTCTCAAGTTACTTGCGTTTCTTTTATATATATATATATTAATATAAGTACTCTATATTATGATATATATTATTTATTTTATACTATATATATAAAGTATAATGGTTAGAGATTATATATAATCAATACATATAGTAAATATAATATATACTATGATATATATAGTATATATATATATATTATTACGTATTATATATATATTAATATAATATATATATATTATACTATTATATATAGGTAAGTTTTAAACAATAAAAACCATTTTTTTGGTTTATTTAGTTTGATTGTTTAGCTTTAGCTTAATAAATTTAGAGAATATTTTTATATAGTATTTTCACTTCATTAATTAATGTTCTTATAAGCTTTTGAGGCCAAATATTTATATTACGAACGTTCATAAACGACGAGGACTTAATTTTGGAACTACATATATTACTTTTGTTGTCGTTGCCACTATTTCTATTATTCTTTTCAATTTATTTTTAGTAACTTGTATATATCTAGTATATATATATAGTATATATAATATATATATAATATATATATATATATATAATATATATATATAATATATATAGTATTTATATATATATATATATACGGTATTATGATATTTAAAATGGTCAAACTCAAACTTTGTTCTCTTCTTTATTCCTTCTCTTGTTATATCTGACGGTATGCCTGGCTGTCCTTAACTCTCTGCTAATCCGACTGTTTTGTAAACATTTTCCCCTCGCAGATCCACACTCAGATGATTATAAAGCTATTCCTCCCCTATGCGCTCCCTCCAATCATTCAATTGTTTATTACTGCATTAAATTTGGAGATTAAACACGTGTAAGAGGCGGACATATGATGAAGGTATAATCCTTCAGTTTTCTCAAAATGTTGGTGGGCTCTGATTGTACACTACTGCTGGTTAACTGTTCTCCTACGTGCCTATTGCTTCACCGCCTTGTCCTCCCTGCTGGCAACGGCGTGGAATCATGCCATCCTTTCTGAAGAAATGGGAGGACCCCCAGTCACAATACCAGACTCTCGTCTACTATAGATTTAACCTCTGTTTATTTCTAATTTTCAATCTATTCTTAACAAGAAAATTTAGAAACCACCTTAGATCTTCTTGATCTTATTCTCGTGTTTGCCAGAATGGTTTGCTGTAAGGGACTGCTCGACTGTTGATCTCTTTTCCTTTCTCTCTCTGACTCTCTCTTTCTCTGCTCCTCCGCATTTCCTTAAATCTTTGCAATGGCGCTATGACCATTCGCGGCTTTCGATACAATCTGGTAACAATGCTTTAATTTCTAATCTCTTCTCTTTCAGTATATATACGCTTTCTTTATAACGCTTCTCTTGACATTCCGTTACAGTCGTTCTATGAGCTGGCTATTGTGGATAGCTACTATTTATCCTCCTAAAATTGGTGATAAATAGTTACGGTCGTTGCTCAGTAATTGATTCTATACTCACTCTTTTTTCTTAGCTTTCCATCAATGATCTTTTTATCGTGGTCTCCTCTCCACTTCACTCCTCTAGGTTGATGACTATTCCACTCATACTTACTTAGTTCTTCCAATTTGAAAAAGACGACTCAATTCAAGCCTCCAAATAAATTGATGTTAGGCGAGGATAAGCCCTTGAATTCATACAGACCTCTGATCTTCTCCTGAACATATAGTTGTTTGTTGTTAAAGAAAATCTAGTAGTTTTTAATGACTCTATAACTCATGATTCTTCATCATTAGCTCCTTGATCATAAATCTTCCACAACTATACATTCATTAAAAAAAACATGCTCTAACTAGCTTTCTTCTGTTTCTTAGATTTTCTTGATATTTTCTTTTTCTCGTGATCTTTTTTAGAAGATTCACATTATGTTATTTCTACACAGTTTCAACAAATAAGGTTTGGTAGTTCTGAGCCCGCCTGTCGGAACATCTCGATCATCACCCAGTTTTGCTAGCTCTGATTAAGGGCGTTGTTCGCCCTGGCATGGAGTATGGCATTTCTGGAGTGGTTCTACTCTCAAAGTTCTATTTTAAAGGTTGGTGTCTAGGGACTTATCTAACTTTCCTACTCTAATTTCCGTTCTATCTTTCTCTGACCTCTCTCTCTCTCTCTCTCTCTAGAATCTCTCTTCTCTTCCCTCTCTCTTCTCTCTCTCTGTCTCTCTCGTCCTTCTCCATCTCATCTCTCTTCTCTGCGTCTGATCTCCAATAATCTTTCTAGCACGTCGAAGCTGGTTGCTATCCCTCTCCTTATAGCTATTGAATTGTTAACAATTTATGATACTTTTATTAACAAAAAGTAACAGAACGGGGATCGTTGCGGGAACTCGACCATTGCAGTGCTGCACAAATGGTTTCTTCCCCGAGATTTTCCCAGTCTTGTACCTCCTTCATTGAGCGAGAGCGCTGCTGCCCAACTTCGCTATCTTTTAGACCATCTCATCCTTTTCTGCCATCCAACTTTCTGGACCCGACTTACACTGCTATGCCTCAAATCTTACAATGGAAGCTTCAACTATAATAGACTATTAACAAATTATTTCAAAAATTCTTAAAATTTTTAGAAAGATATAGATGATGACCTTACTAAGAATCTAGTAGCCATGTACTTACAATTAGTGTCTCATTAGACGTGGTTTGAAAGTTCATTAAGAAGGAATGTGCAATTGATTTTTTGTCTTTTAATTTAAACAGTTGAGTTGGTAGCAAGTGTTCACTCTCATCTTTCATTAACGAGAAGAACTTTGTTCTTTCGGCCCCCGAAATGAAGTCCAGATAGAATGAATCTGTGTTTTGCTGTGGCAAATCTACATTGTCCAGTCTGTCGATATAAGAAAACTGATAATTAATGCTGTAGTTTCGGCTAGACTTTCCACCTCATCCAACTTTATGTTTTCCAACTAAAAGTGACCAGGAGAATAAAGTTTGAAATCTTTCACAACTTCGCTTGTCATTATAGATTTCAAAAGATTTGAGTTTTTTTTGAAGAAGGTCCAATATTTTGATAAACCTCAAGATCCTCTAAAGGTTCGACAAGATTCCTCTTCAGATCGAACAAGTTGCTTAAAAAACCCTCTAACATCGTAATAATTCCATCGTTACGTTTCCACTCACTGTCGTTTCGCAGTTCTGTACAAGTTTTTGTCAAGATTGTCTCTGGGAGAAAATCTTTCCTATTTTTCTCTAGCTTGTCTCAATTTGTTTCTGGTGTAAAGTATATTTCCTATTTTTCCTACTAAAATAATGTGCTCTGCCTTACTAGTGTGACATAGAATATACCACAGTTGTTTTTTCGATGTGCCCAAATAAGGTCTTCTAAATTGTGTTGTACTGCTAAATGCATGTGGGGCAACAATGAGCATACAACGCCATTGCGATATATTTTTGACAACTTGAAACACTTCCAAAACTTTTTCATTCTTGTTGTTGCAATCATCATTCATACTCGTTGTCTAATCAGAACAGCCTCTATGTTTATCTGCTCAACCTTCGGTAGATTGCTTCTTCAAGAGTGATTCCCTGCCTTTTGTCTTTCAACAGCTCACAAACCTAACGTCCTTCATGAACCACAAAGTTTTTCCTCAAATTCTTTTATTATACTCATAATTTGGTTTGATTATTCAAATTATTTTTATGTGATTGCAAATAAAATGTTAAATCTAAGGAAAATGCTATGCCAACCATACATATTGATCAGTTTAGAAGTAATTTCGTTGGGGTTCAGATCTCTGAACCCCCCCCCATAGGTACAGCCTCTGAAGATAAATATAATATACTATAATAATATATATATAATATAAGTATATATGTATTATATATATATTAACTATATCATATTATTAGTATATTATATATATAATATTAGAGCAGTATAGTATATATATATAGTGATATATATATTATATATTATATAATATAAGTTTATATACTATAGTATACTATATATATATATATATTATACATGTAAGTTGGAATACATTTTTGGGGGGGTATGGAGGTAAATTGTCTATTTTATTTTCAAATATATTTTCTATTTAAATTTATTCTTTCGATCATTTTCAAAAAGCCAGATTTTAATGTGTTGTTCAAAATCTATCTTTTGAAGAATGCATCTTCATAAGTGATTTTGGATGAAATTATTTTTTTTTTATTCCGGAATGATTTTTTTTTTTTTTCCGAAACAATGGATATGGAGGATATTTTTTTGTTACATTGTGATCAATTATAAATTTTTTTGTGCAAATTTGGAAATGATTGCCATGTCTTGTTGTATGTTTCTTGTGTTTCATCAATTATGAC
>JABUQX010072672.1:0-7500 GCA_015478945.1 Trachelipus rathkii
GGTTGGTGTGTGTGGGTGTGGTGTGTTGTAGTATGGGGTGTTCTTAAATAATAATATAACCCAATTCAAGAGCACATCTGCCTAAAGAAGTTAACTAGTGAGAGCACATAACCACTAAAATGTATTTATTATCCATTAAGATAACCAAAGATAACCTTAAAACATAAATGATAAATAAATAATAACATATTATAAAAATATAAAAATAATAAAATAATCACAAAATATT
Organism: Trachelipus rathkii; assembly: GCA_015478945.1. Lineage (NCBI taxonomy): Eukaryota > Metazoa > Arthropoda > Malacostraca > Isopoda > Trachelipodidae > Trachelipus > Trachelipus rathkii. The sequence continues at coordinate 230 of JABUQX010072672.1, forward strand.
ATAAGATGATTATACACTATGCTATAATATAAAAATATTAAAACAAGAGGAGAGAGGAAAACATAAGTTAATAAATATATGAGTTAAAAAAGTAAAACTATGAGTTAACGCAGTAAAGCAGAAAGTTAAAAACAAGTAAAGCAGAAAGTTAAAGCAGTAAAGCAGAAAGTTAAAGGAGTAAGCAGAGAATTAAAGCAGTAAAGCAGTAAAACAAAAGCATACTAATCCCTGTAGGTGTTAGGTAACACCTCTATTGATTTACTGATTTAACTGCTTTAAGGTATGTAATGTAATGTGAGGTTAAAGCAGTAAAGCAGAGTTAAAGCAAGTAAAGCAGAAAGTTAAAGCAGTAAAGGAGTAAAACAGCATACTAATCCCTTAGGTGTTGGGTAACACCTCTATATTGATTTACTGATTTTACTGCTATTAAGGTATGTAATGTATGTGAGTTAAAGCAGTAAAGGCATGAGTTAAAGCAGTAAAAGCAGTAAAGTTAAAGGCGTAAAGCAGTAAAACAAAAAGCATACTAATCCCTTAAGTGTTAGGTAACACCTCTATTGAATTTACTGAATTTACGCTTTAAGGTATGTAAAGTTATGTTTTTAATAAATATTTCGTACATTGTAGTAAAATAAAATGATTATATATCAGACACTCTGGATTTTTTCTTCTTACATACAATTTTTAAAAATTTATAAATTAAAAAGTATTAAGTAAAAAATAATGTTAATAAATATATGTGTTAAATAATAGGTCTGTAATGAGTTACAGTTTTAGGTTCGCGAAAATGTTTTTAATAAAAATGTTTAAGTATGAAATAAAAATGAATGACTCATAGTATATTTGAAAAGAAATTCTTTGAGATGTTTAAGTATGAAATAAAAAATGAATGACTTATAGTATATATATTTTTCATTCCGCGGCGGCGGGAATATTGCGCCTGCGGGCGCACGCGGCAGGCGGGAACGCGGAAATATTGCGCCTGCGGGCGCACGCGGGGCGGGTACGCGGCGGCGGGAACGCGGCGGGTCGCACCTGCGAGTGCGGGTTCGTGGGTCTTCACGCGGAGAGATCATGCTGTGTCCTGGTGATCAGCTTATAACATAGGGGTAGACATCAATATTAGCTCTGTTCTATGATGTAGGGTAGAAAAGGCTAGAAAAGGTTAGAAAATGCATCAATGCTGCGGCATCAATCCATCAAAGTTGAGGCATCAATGCTGAGGCATCAAAGTTGAGGCATCAAAGTTGAGGCATCAAAATTTCGAGTGTGTGAGTGTAAGTGTATATGTGCTAGTGTAAGTGTCTATGGCTAGTGTAAGCGCTTATAAGTGTCATAGTGTGTATGTAAGTGTAAGTGCTTATAAGTGTCTATGGTGAGTGTGAGTGTAAGTGTATATGGGATAGTGTAAGTGTCATAGTGTATGTGTTTATAAGTGACATAGTGAATGTATGTATAAGTGTCATAGTGTATGTGTGTATAAGTGACATAGTGAATGTATGTATAAGTGTCATAGTGTATGTGTGTATAAGTGACATAGTGTGTAAGTAATATATATATATATATATATATATATATATATATATATATATATATATTTATATATATAATATATATATTATATATATATATATATATATTATATATATATAGGCTAATATGTGTTAGAAAAAAACAAACACAGAATAGGAAGCATCCTAAGCAACTTGTAATATACACCAAACGATTCCTCATACCTTTATAACTAGGGGTAAACACCCCATATTAGGGCTATTCTAGGCTGAGGGGAGGCTAGAAAAGGCTTGAAAAAAGTGGCACTCAGTTGGCACTATGTGGCACTCACTTGGCACTATGTGGCACTCACTTGGCACTCATTGGCACTCACTTGGCACTCATTGGCACTCATTGGCACTCACTTGGCACTCACCTGGCACTCACCTGGCACTCATCTAATACTCATAGAACACTAATAGAACATCACTAGATACTCCTTACGGTGATTGAGAACCATCAAAGCCATCAAAAAAGCTACAAGGTCCAAAAAAGTTACAATGCCAAAATTGTACCGTAGAATACAAAAGGGTTGGCCGAAAAAAAGGCTGTCGAAAATTAAGGATGACCAAGAAATTAGGGTGGGCCAAAATTGACCCATGGAAGACCAAAGGGCTGGTAGTGTGTTTGTACGTGAGTATAAGTGTAAATGTAAGTGTCTATGGGTAAATGTAAGTTGGGCAAAAAATTACCGTGGGCAAAAATTGACCCATGGACGACCAAAGGATTGGCAGTGTTGTGTGTGTGTGTGTGTGTGTGTGTGTGTGTGTGTGTGTGTGTGTGTGTGTGTGTGTGTGTGGGTGTGAGTGTGTTAGGATATATCCATACATGCGTTCAAGTTAGGAACGAAATATGTGACGGGTGGGCCACGAGTGGTCAAAAAATTGGCGTGGGCCAAAATTGACCCATGGTATCTGGCAAGGTCAAGGCCGAAATATCATGGTCAAACAAGGTTAAGACATCAAAAAAGGGCTAAGCCCCTAAAGGGTGGCCAAAAAATTAGCGTGGGCCAAAATTGACCCATGGTATCTGGCAAGGTCAAGGCCGAAATATCATGGTCAACAGGTTAAGACATCAAAAAAGGGCTAAGCCCCTAAAGGGTGGCCAAAAATTACCGTGGGCAAAATTTGACCCATGGAAGACCAAAGGGTTGGTCGAAAAAATTAGGGTGGGGTACGTACAACGGTTGCTTACGCAACCGTTTGGCGCAACCCTTCTTCGAAGGGTTGCAAAAATTAGGGTTGCCGAAAAAATTAGGGTTGCCAAAAAATTAGGGTTGCCAAAAAATTAGGGTTGCCAAAATTGTACCGTAGAATACAAAAGGGTTCGCCGAAAAATTTGGGTTCTCAAAAAAGGTCTAGGCCCAAAAAGGTAAAGGTCAAAAAAGGTCAAGGCCCAAAAAGGTCAAGGGCAGGTAAAAATTCGGGCCCAAAAAAGGTCAAGGTCAAAAAAGGTCAAAAAAGGTCAAGCCAGGTACGTCGTGCGGAAAAGCTCCCCTACTACTATAAATACCCTCAGGAAACAACGTGGCGGGTATATATATATACACATTTTTTAGTCCAATATCCCCTTGTTACTACTCACTCCATTATAACTTTGTAAAAATTTTAATTTATGTTCGTACTTATGCTAAGATTTGCGCGAGCAAAATTTTAGCATAAGTCGAAATGAAATGATATATAAACCCGTGATGTTGAGATATTCTCCAGTCAGATAGAGTCAGATCAAATTATTAAGAATCAGAAGAAAATCTCACTCAAGATACTGCTTCCAGAAAATCCCTCCGGCAAGAGCGATAAAGCTTCAAGAAAAGGCCTGTGACTTGAATTTCGATTACAAATTTTCGCATCTAAACGAAGAGTCAGAGGCAATTGTGGAAAACGCGCTGGAAAAGGCTGTGACTACCAATTCTCCTACGAAGAGAGAGTATCTCAACAGAAGGGACTTTTGTTACTTTTATACTTTCATTGCATATTTTACTTACGTTGAATAAAAACATCATTTCAAATATGGATTTCTAAATTACCATCCTCTTATATAGGGTGCTTGCACATAAAAGAATTCACCAATTTAGCAAGTAATAGCCCTATATAATTGGTGAACCCGGAGAAGAACACCCACAACTTCAATCAACGAACGCCTTCTAAAAAAAACAAAATGAAGAAAAAGAAAAAACTATAATAATATTATAATTCTCAACCAGAACACTCAGAAAAAATGACTCAAGCAAGCGAACATTATCGATACTGGACTTCAATTTTCATTTCAAATTTTGGATTATGATCATCTTTTCACAACTCTCACAGTTCGAGGATTCATTGTCAGACATAACAAACTTCCTTTACGGTATGGATTTCTTTCATCATTTTAAGTTTGGATTATGGGCAGAAATTCATTTTTGGATTCCACTACGAACTTTGACTCCTTTTCGAATTCTAAATGGTTCTGTGACCTCTCCCTTTTATATATGAAGAAATTTTTCAAAATAAAGGACCTAAACTTCAAGCAACTTCGTCTCTACATATGTCAAGCAATGTTTCTCTCGTAACTACAACTTTCAAGACTACGTGCGCATTGGTCAAATCATGGATACATTAGAAACGCCATATACTGGACCTTTCATTGGATTCAACGTTCGATCGATGTGGCCTATTTAACTTGTAAATAATTCAATATTTTCATATCAATAATTATGTATGAACATTTTTGTATTTTTATGCATTTAAATGTTTGTATGTTTGTTTATATCTAACGGATATAACCAAATATGCTTATGTTTGAATGCACCTTTTATTTTCTGTATATTTAAATTTATTATTGTATTTTTATGTATTCAAATATTTGTATATAATGTTTAGATCTTCGGATGTAACCAGTTATGCTCGTATTTGAATATTTATATTTCATGTATACTAATTTTGCCTTCAAATGTTTGTATGTCTACTTATTTCTTCGGATATAATTAGATATGCTTTCATTTGAAAGTATTTTATGTATGTTTTTTACTTATTCTTTTTACCTCATTGACATGTTTAATATGTTTGTGGATTGTCAATGCCCAAAATATGAATACATTTGATGAAGGTTAATTTTTAATATGTTTTCTATAATTATTATAAACATACTTTTCAACTCCGGTGTTTAGCGGCAGGAAGTAATGTAGGCCTCCATTATAAACTTTGTAAAAATTTTACATTTATGTTCGTACTTATGCTAAGATTTGCGCGAGCAAAATTTTAGCATAAGTCGAAATGAAATGAAATATAAACCCGTGATGTTGAGATATTCTCCAGTCAGATAGAGTCAGATCAAATTATTAAGAATCAGAAGAAAGAAAATCTCACGCAAGATACTCTCTCCAGAAATCCCCTCCGGGCAAAGAGAGATAAACCTAAGGAAAAGGCTGCGACTGAATTTCGATCTACAAATTTTCGCACCTAGCAAACGAAAGAGCAGAGGCAAGGGTGGAAAACGGCGCTGGAAAAAGGGCTGTGAACTACGCAATTTGAGCCTGAGAAGAGAGAGTTCTAACAGAAGGGACTTTTCTTACTTTACTTTTATTGAGTATTTACTTATGTTGAATAAAAAAATCATTTCAAATATGGATTTCTAAATTAACATCTCTTTTATAGGGTGCTTGCTCTTAAAGAAGCACCAATCTAGCAAGTTTTATCCCTATATATATTATATATATATATATAATATAATAATATTATATATATATAATATACATATATATATATATATGAATATATATATATATATACTATATATATATATATATTCTTTTTTACCTTACAGCAGTCAACGCGGCACTCACGGGCTGGGCCCTTTTAAAGGAGGGGCAGAAGATAAAACATAGAAAACCCACCCAATTTCCCAGCTTAACGCAAATCTCTCAAGGTGAGCGCAGACGTAGGCTTTAAAGAGGGGAAGATTAAATACAGTTGGAAAAATAAAAGGAGGCAAGGAGTTCCACAGAATTAGAAGTAGCTGGAAAGAGAGTCACTACGACCGAACAAGTCTGGGGATTTCCAATACTCACGCACATTCATGCGAGAGCAAGGCACCCCTTGTGATACGAGGGCGACACGCAAGGGTGGTGGAATGCGAGAGGTCAGCTCCCCCGAAGCACTTGCCACCGTAGTACCTATAGAAAAGAGATAGTGCGACCCCAACGTCACGTCGCAGAGATAGAGATCAAGGAAGTTTGAAAGACGGAGACAGTTTATTAACTTAGCTTTAAACTCAACCCTATCCAATAGAAAGGTGGAGGGAGACCCCCCAGATGTGAGAACAGTATTCCATACAGGGCGAATAAGACCCTTTATATAACTGGAGTAACTGTTCCAGAGGAAAAAAAAATTCCCCCAACCTGAACAGAACTCCCAGCTTCTTTGAGGCCACCGTAGCAACCTTGTATCATGAGGTTTCCAAGACATTTGTTTGTTTATGTTGAAGACCAAGATGTTTATTGTTATTCAACAGGTGAGACGTTAAGAGCCGTCGAAGAAAAATAGGAAAGTTGGGAAGGTGTTTTTGAGAGGGGATATAAAGAAAGTTGAGTTTTTTACAGAGTTGAGCTTACAAAGGCTGCTGGTGACCTCCACCGGGAAATCCCCTTCAGATCGTCAGGAACAGAATCAGAAAGTTGAAGACGAGAGGCAGCTTAAGATTGAAAAGAGAGAGCAGATTTGAAATAAGTTGAAAATGGCAGAGTTGAGTCCATCGGCGTAAGAGTGACAGAGTTAGAGTCAGCTGAGGAAATCGTTGATGAAAAGTAGGAATAGAGTTGGAGATAAAACAGAACTTGATGAACCCACCATTAACAGGAAAGGAAGAAGAGGACGCGTCCATCAACGAGTGCTGATATGGAGCAATCGGAGAGAAAAACTTGACATGAGTAAGCAAAGAGACGGAGGAAACCCATGGGAATGGAGCTTGAAGAGTAGTGACTTTGACATACTCGATCGAAAGCTTTCGATATGTAAAGCGCCACCACGCAAGAGTCCCATAGTCCCTAAAGGGCAGAAGACCATAATCAGTTAGATAGGAAAGTAATGTCACCAGTTGAACTCGAACGTCGAAAGCCATACTGATGTCTGAAAGAAGGGAATGAGACCCCAGATACAGGAAATGAGAATTAAGAAGAGTTTCAAAGACTTTAGATAGAAATACAAGTGAGAGCTATCGGGTGATAGTTTGAAGGATCAGAACGGCTACTTTTTTTCGGGATCGGTTGACCAAAAGCGCCGCTTCAGCACTGAGGAAAAGTATTAAGTGTTAAGACATAGAGAGTAGAATTGAACAAGGACAGGCGCCAGCTCAGAAGAACATTCCCTCAAAACACGGAGAAGAAATGCCATCCAGGCCACATGCCTTTCTGACTTTCATAGATCTCAGGATCTCCATGCACCACGAATCCATGTGTGATCACGAGGTAAGGGCATGGGACGCTGAATATATATTATATATATATATAATATATATATAATTATATATATATATATATATATATATATATATATATTATATATATAATATATAGTATATATATATTAATTCAATTAATAAATAATTTTGAAAAGAGATTTGGAAAATATTTGATTTTCTTGAAGATATTTACTTTAAATAAAAAAATACATTAACATTTTAACATTTATATTTATTTCCTTTTCCGAATTCGTTTGATATATCAAATTTCGAATATTTTTATGTTA
>JABUQX010072672.1:15000-17500 GCA_015478945.1 Trachelipus rathkii
CGCCTTCCCAATGATTTATTAATCTATTGATCTATTGTTTCATACACATTTCGAGTATCATTTCGATAACATAACACAAAATCAAATTCTTTAATACACTGACCACGAATTATATGCAACCGTAACAAAGGTTTTTCCATTAATAAAGCAAACATAGCATCACCTGAACTAAGAACTATAATGCACAACGACAAACCTAACACACCTTAAACACGAATAAACTGTTAACATAACAAAGTTCCACACTTATCAACAGTAAAGTAACTAAACATAGCATACAAAAACGTAAAATATTCACACTTTGTCAAGCATATCCTAACATAGCAATGTCAATTTTAGCATTAACATGGTAATATTTAACAAAATTTATCATAAACTGTCTAAATATCATACTGATCAACGAATAACGATACACGTAACAAACTTTTCCATTAATAAAGGCTTCAAGCATCACGTGAACTAAGAATTCAATGTACAACGCAAACTAACACACCTTACGCACGAACAAACTACTAACATTAACAAAGTTCATACTTAACAACAGTAAGTAACTAACATAGCAAACAAAAACGTAACCTATTCACACTTTGTCAAGCATATCTCTAAGATATCAAATGTAAATTTTACATTAACATGGTAATATTTTTAACAAAAACATATCAAACCGTCAAATAAATCATTCAGACCAACGAAATACATGCTAACGAACCAAAGTTTTTTACATTAACATAGTAATATTTACGAAATTCATCATAACCTTACCTAACTATCATAATCCCAATGAATAATTGCAAACATAAACAAAGTTTTAATCTAAACATAAATAAATAAGTTCTTTTCAATAAAATAAATCATAAGTAAAGTGTAATAGTTTACTGATTTTAAAAAGCAGTTAATCATAAATCAGTAATCAAAAACCACCGTCCCTCCCCTCTTCCCCACCCAACCTCCGATTATTAAAATCTTTGATCTATTCAGTCAAGTCACATTGTCGAGTATCATTTTGGGTAAATTAACCATAAAAAATCAGTTCTTTTATATACTGACCACGAATATATGCTAAACGTAACAAAGTTTTAACATCAATAAAGCTAAAACATTCATAGCTCCTGAACTAAAATATATAATGTACAAGCGGACAAACCTATACATACCTTACGCACGGATAAACAGCCAACATTAACAAAGATTCATACTTAACAACAGTAAAGTAACTAACATTGCATACAGAACGTAACATATTCACGCTTTTTCAAATATCTGTACATATCAACTGATTATTTTTACCTTAACATAGTAATATTTAACAAAAATTTATCATAACCTTACCTAATTATCATACAGACCAACGAATATATGCTAAGAATATAATGTACAATGACAAACATACCATACCTCACGTATGAATAATTTGCTAACATTCACAAAGTTCTCTACTTATCAAGGGTATAGATAACAGGACATACAAAACTCAATGTATCCCCACTTTTTCAACCTATCAGCAACAGCTAAAGCAGTATTATCTAACAAAGTGACCAATCTATCAAAGATACCAGCATCTTGAACTATGAATTGATACTACCTTCATCAAAGTGTCACTCATATCAAATATAACATCATTTTGAACTATGAATAAACGTAGACACTAGCAAAATTCTCTGGCAAACCTAACATTACCCAGCAAAAACTTAACCTAAGCCCACTTTTCTAATACATCATCACCAGTTAAACCGTAAATATCTACGAAACTTTATCATTTCTTTATCAAATCAAGTGTTTAATTTCACTTGTAATAGTAATATTTAACAAAACGTAACAGAAATTAAGCATATCCTAACATATCTAAGAGTTACAATGGGCGAAAACCTAAATAGATACTAACATTTGGAACTACGAATAAGACATTAACATTTTGACCTATGAATAAGTTCTCAACCTACCCCTCATTACACAGCAAAACTCAACCTATCCCTGCTTTTCAAACAATCATCAGCAGTTAAAGCAGTATTATCTAAAAAATTCCTTAACAAGTGAACAAACTATCAAAGATATCCAGATCTTTGAACTATGAATTGATACTATATTCATTAAAGTGCCTTGCATTTCAAATATAACATCATTTTGAACTATGAATAAACGTGGACATTGGCAAAATTCTCTGTCGAACATCATAAAATAATCTATCGGTCATACAGATCAACGAATAAACGCTAACATAATATTTCCTGAACTAAAACCAAATAGTACCATAACATGCCTGAATCCCGATTGCCACGAAGAACCAATTCTTGCCAACCACACGTAATACTATTTCGATTATTGGAATAAATCGTTTTGAGTTCTCCAATACTTGTTGCAGCCTTTCCTTAATTATTCTGTTTTAAATTGACAGTTCAGGCCTTACCCACGCTTCCTCAAAACTCTCAGCATTAGCAACACAATTCATGTGATATTTTAACGAAGCATGGCGAGTAAATTTTTCAATCAACTTTTCCAATTG
>JABUQX010072674.1:0-2500 GCA_015478945.1 Trachelipus rathkii
AATTATACTTTGAGTTCTTTCAAAGGAAAATCCACTTTTAAATCTTAAATCTTCCTTAAGCTGGCAGGCCCTTCAATATATATATATATATATATATATATATATATATATATATATATATATATATATATATACTACTATATATATATATATATATATATATATATATATATATATATATATATATATATATATATATATATATATATATATATATATATATATATATATATATATATATATATATATATATATATATATATATATATATATATATATACTACTAAGTATCTGCTATATATATATATATATATATATATATATATATATATATATATAATATATATATATATATATATATATATATATATATATATATATATATATATATATATATATATATATATATATATATATATATATATATATATATATATATATATATATATATATATGATAAAATTTAATTTTGTTCGTGTAAAACAAAGATTCTAAATACATTTTAAAAATAAAATTTACCAGTAATTACAATAAATATGTTTTACGCTAACGAATGGAAAGCATTAATAAATAATAATAATGATAATAATAACAATAATAAAAATAATAATTATTTTATCTCAGATTTCGTTTTGAAGCGAGGAAGATAATAATAATAATAATAATAATAATAATAATAATAATAATAATAATAATAATAATAATAATAATAATAATAATAATAATAATAATAATAATGAGTATTAAAAATAGCGTAATTAAATTAAACGCTACTCCAACTGCATGGGAGTATTTTTAATAAGTAATGGTTGAACTAGTATATTTGAAGGATAATTAGTAGTAAAAATAGCAAAGTAGTAGTTAGTCAAAATAATAATAGCAGACGAATGCGTAATAGTAGTAGCATAACAGCAGCAATAATCGCTACAATAATTAAAATTGTTGAAAAAGTTTTCAATATTTTTGTTAAATCTAATAAAAAAAATCAATTTCAATTTTGTATACTATTTGAAGACAAAAGTTTCCAAAAAAAGTTTTCCCATGGAAAGATAAGACACACCATCATTACTGTCGCGGTTCAACTCACTAAATCCGAGAATTTCTTTGTTCGCAACGTGAATACCTCACATTTTTCTACTTACTACCGATAAAACTTACTGCGTTCTAAGACTAGTAATAAAACATCGGGCCTTTCCCTTTTATTCCCTGGTATTCTAGTTGAAAATGATTTTAATACTATTTTATGTAATTTATATGTGTTTAAATTGTATTTCGAGTGATTTCTAATAATAAAAAAAATATTAAAAAATGTCAAATTCAACAATTTATCTAGCAACCTCCCGCTAGATTCAGCATTTTTATTTTGGTAGGTTAGGTTAGGCTGACAGAAAAATGGCAAACTTGGTATAGTTTTCAAAAATTTATTTTAATTGGAAATCACTTAAAATACAATTTAAATATATATAAACTACAAAAAAACGTATTAAAATAATTTTCAACCAAGAAATCACTAGGCAAGTATAACAAGAAAGGTCCAATAAATATCTATTATGAACTTGATAATCTAAGTTCTATTTATAGAAACATCAATTTTGGAAATAATGAATTTAGCCACGACATTGATGATACTTAACAATTTTCTATGAATAATAATAATAATAATAATAATAATAATAATAATAATAATAATAATAATAATAATAATAATAATAATAATAATAATAATAATAAAATAGGTAAACTTAAAAGGAAATAAAATTTATCTTAACTCGCCTAATTTATCTAAATTTAAAATCACTTAAAAATTTGGCTTGGTTAATATCCAATCAGATCGGAATTTAAATTACTATAAATAAGTTTACTTTCAAGACTTTTAGTCTTATTTTTATAATGACAAAATATAAACAATTATATATATATATATATATATATATATATATATATATATATATATATATATATATATATATATAACTATATATATATATATTTATATATATATATATATATATATATATATATATATATATATATATATATATATATATATATATATATATCAGTATCCACAAAAGGGATTAACAACTGATAGTTCGCTCAAGCGAACAAGTGCAAATATACCATAAGTTCGATTTACAAATCTACCTCAATATACGAATAATAATTAAAGACCACTTGACGTAAATAAATACGTAAAGTGAGTAAAATTTTATTCAGCCCTTAACTAATTCCAATATTATGAAGAAAGTTGTTCAATTTTATTGATAATAATGGAAGGTCTTCACCGAATATAAAGTTAAAACTCCTGAATAAATCACTGCCAAATTTATATGTTCTCTTTCAAAGGCCAACAACGTTTACTTACATATCGTAATGTTTCACTAAAGTTTTCAGTTTTAAAGATAATCATGTTTTAAACACGCAAGAATCAGGCCCAAACAAAATAATTCGCATAGCTTAACAATCTCACTTCAGGCCGAAACAAAAAAAAATTTAACAA
>JABUQX010072674.1:7500-22500 GCA_015478945.1 Trachelipus rathkii
GACCTTGCTATCAGCTCGATCTACTTGGCTCCGGCTAGTGAGTTTAATAAGGTCGACTTAAATGATCTTTCTAAGCAGTTCCCTACTCCGGCTGTTATACTAGGAGACTTCAACCTTTGTCACCCCTTATGGGGCGACTCTATCACCTCGTCTAAGTCTAAGATCCTTGTAGATTTTCTAACACCCTTTTCTCTGGGATGCCTTAACACAGGACTCCCTACATATGAAAGTTTAGATAGACAAACTCTTCTTCCTGAATTGATATTTCCTTTTGCTCCCATTCTCTTATGGATCGTTTTACTGGTCCCGCTTTGATTACTTTTTATACAGCAGTGACTATTACCCAATAGCCCGTAATGAACTTGCACCGAGCCCAATGTTAAAACCCAATTCCAGCTGGCGTTATGGCCGAGCGGAGTGGGTTCCTTTTCATCAGGCCACAGCTATCCCACTTTCTCCCTTAAATAAGCGGCTTCTAACTATTGATGATGACTGTACAAGATATAATAACCATTAAGGCTTGCAGATGTGTGCCGCAAACTAACGAGAATTATAATTTAAGAAATGTAAAAGAAACAAAAAAAAAAAAAAAAAAAAAAAAAAAAAAAAAACGGCTTAGCCTTAAAAAACGTAATTATTCCATACATAGAAGTTTCAAAATTTGCACAAATAAAAAATATATTCCTCAATGACGCAGTTTTAATACATAGAGAATAAATTTTTTATAAATATATCACTAGCTAGTATTATTATATGCTATTTATTAAAATGAAAAGTTTCGAAAATATTTCAATAATAATAATAATAATAATAATAATAATAATAATAATAATAATAATAATAATAATAATAATAAAAATAATAATAAAAATAATAATAATAATAATAATAATAATAATAATAATAATAATAATAATAAAAATAATAATAAAAATAATAATAATAATAATAATAATAATAATAATAATAATAATAATAATTCTTCTTTCTTTCTTCACCTTCCTCTTTGCCCCAAGATTGGGGGTAAGGTGCTGTACAAGCATCGGAAAAGAAAAGCAGTAGGAGAACATGACAAACGTCGAAAAGAAAGCCCAGCCTTACCGCCCCCTCTGTACCATTAATTAGTGAGAGCTCGTCACAGACAGAAAACCCACCCTAGAGCATCATGGGACCGCGACGGACCCTCACTATGGTAAATCGTCAATGTAAGGGTTCATCCCCTGGCCCAGGTGGGCCACAACCATGCCCCCATACAAAACCCCGCCATTCTCTCCTATCATGCACCTTTATTCTCGCCTCTGCCAAACTCACATTTCTCTCCTTCAGACATTCGTTCACCGACTCGATCCACTTTCTCTTCGGTCTCCCAGCCGGTCGGTTCCCAACACACTCTCCAATACATCCGCTTAACCAACCGACTTTCATTCATCCTTTCCACATGACCAAACCATCTCAACATACTTTCATTTATTCTCTCATTTACCCCTTTCTTCACACCACACAACTCTCTAATACGTTCATTCCTCACTTTATTAATTCTTTTCTCACCTAGCATGCCCCTAAGATTGTCCATCTGAACACATTGAACTTTAGATCTATACTTCTTATTCCAGACCATAGTCTCACTACCATACAATAGCACAGGTAACAACATACCCTCATGTAAGACTCTAGCGCACTCAAGACTTAGTCCCTTTACATTCACCAACGATTTAATTGCACCAGCCACCTTCCTCCATTCACAACTTTCCTACTACACTCTGCATCATCCGTTCCCTTCTCATCCAACACATACCCTAAATATTTAAACTCAGACACTTGCTCCAGCTGCTCATCATCTAACATAACTTCACACTGAGGACTGTCCTCACTCACAACCATAACCTTACTCTTATCTACGTTTACTTTCAAACCCCTCCTTTTACATACCCTGCCAAATCTCTCCACCAATCCTCTCAAACTCTCTTCAGACTCGCCACACAGAACCAAATCATCCGCATACAATAGGTAGGGTACCCTCCACTCCTCTCCATTCTCCATCATTCTAACACCATTTCCTGCCATCCCCACCTCAATTCTTTCATAACCCCATCCATATACATTGAATAACCAAGGAGGAGACAACACAACCCTGTCTTCCGATATTAATCCTAAACCAATCACTTTTGACACCATTTATTTCTTACACACGCTTCACTATCGTCATACATACTTTGATTCCATTCAGAAGCCTACCACCAACACCATATATCACTAATACCTGCCATAGAGTTCCCTATTAACTCTATCATACGCCTGTTGGTGAAAATCCATGAAACCTAAATATAATTTATTCTTCTTCTCCCTCATTTTCTCAATCATTGTTTCAATGTAAAGATTTGATCCACACATCCTCTACCACTCCTAAACGCACCTTGTTCTTCACCAATCAGTCCCTCAGTCACTCGACGCACTCTTTCGACCAAAATACCAGCATATACCTTCCCTACAACACTCAATAAACTTATTCCCCTATAATTTCTACAGTTCCCCTTTTCTCCTTACCCTTATACAAGGGTACTATTACCGCGCTCTCCTCCAATCCTTGGAACTATACCCTCCATAAACGCTTTATTACAACTTCAAATCAGTAATACCATCTCGCCTTCGCTCTTGATCAACCCATTACCCAATTTCATCTATACCTGCAGATTTACCATTCTTCAACTTTCTCACCTACCCATTACCTCCTCCTTACTAATAACCTCATCCCCAAAATACCTATTCCTTCTTGCACCATCAAAACCACACACATTCACTAACACCTCTCATCATTACTGTTAATATTGTGCAGATTTTTCGAAGTGTTCTTTCCACTCCCCTCATCCATTTCATCAGTTACAAAAGCACCATCCCTATTGTTATTCTAAGCAGATTCCCCTTATTCTCATTCTTAACCTTTCTTCCTTCCAGAAACTTCCTATTTCCTTATGTGTCTCATTCATCCTCCTTCCAAACTTGTTCATTTACCTCTTGTTTTCCTCCTACGTATGCACCTTTTAGTATTTCTTTTTTCATCCTTATATAATTCCAAGCATCTTTCTTTTGAAACTTCATCATTTGCTTTTAGTACATTCAACCACGCTTCTTTTTACCTTTAACCGCTTTCATCACCTCTTCATTCCACCATTCGCTGTTAACATTCTTACTTCCTACTTTAGCACATCCACACACTTCCTTTGCACTACTAACAATTGCTTCCTTCATTTGCCCCAGATTTGTTCAGTATCAACTTGTTCACATTCAACCGATTTACTAGCGAGCGCTCTTACATACTTATCCTTATTGTCTTGTTCACTTAACTTCTCACTCTTAATTTTACCTACTTCCTTTCGTATCACCTTCCTCTCCATCCAAGCCCCCACTAACTTAATTTTACATAGAACAACATAATGATCCGATAATCCATTCCTAAACCCCTCACTGATTTAACATCCAACACATACTTCAACATCTCCTTCTTCACCAACACAAAAATCAATCATACTTTTCACTTCGATACCATCTCTACCTACACCAACTCTAGTATACATATGAATACTCTTGTGTTTAAAGAAAGTATTACTTACACACATACCTCTCTCTTCACAGAAATCAATCACCTTCCTACCATTCTCATTTTCTCCCCACACCCCAAAACCACCTCTTGCCATCCCTTTTGATCACCTATCCAACCATTCGGGTCCCCAACACTATCAATCTGAACCCCCTACTCACCCCATCCAGAACATCATTCAAATTATCCCAAAAAATCGTACTCTCTTCCAACGTTTCCCTCAGATGGACCATACGTCACAACCACACATACCTTGACCTTTTCAAACTTAAATTTAACCATTAGAATTCTAGGACTCACACACACAAAGTCTACCATAGCTTTGTACCACAGGTCACTCATCAAAATTGCAACTCCTTCTCTCCCTCTCTCATTCTCTTCCACACCAGCACGCACACATTTCACATCACACCACTTAATTTCACCTTTTCCTTTCATCTTTGTTTCAGTCACAGCGAGCAAATCAAATTTACTCTTTCTATCGACTTCTACGACACGCAGGACATACGATGTGGGAAATTTTTTCTCCCCCGCACACAGGGATATGAGTAGTAGGGATATCTGTAAGGTGTTATCTAGAAGTGGGGTGTGTACTTTAATCATGTGTATATGATATGTGGATAAATGGTGGTTAGTAATATGTTGCCTGGAGGATGAGTGTGTATATATAGCAAAGTGGGAGAAAGAAAAGATTCTTTAATAAAAATGGAAGGTAATTTCATCGTTCGAGTATGCGTGTACTCTCCCTCATAATAATAATAATAATAATAATAATAATAATAATAATAATAATAATAATAATAAAAATAATAATAATAATAATACAAAAAGAAATCTATATAACTACAAATTAAACCTCAAGAGAATGATTTCTTAAAAAGATAACCAAAATTTAAATGCAAAAATGAATAAAGGATAAGGGGGGAATGAGGCTTAAAAGTAGTAAGGGGGAAGTCTGCAGTCTTCATCCAAATTTTAAAAAAGTAATAAAATGGAGAATAAAAAAATCTCTCTCCAAACATGAAAAGATCCTCAAATCAAAATATACATGTATCATTAAACAACATTAATAATAAAAGTTCATAAAACCCTCATTATACCCACCTTACATTAGGATCAAGACCATGCTGGAGTAATATAATAAGCAGCTGCTTTATAAAAGAGAACGCTTCAGCCTTCTCTTCTTCCCTGATAAGCGAAATGGTTTCACTTGCAGTGAACATGAGCACATGAAGAGGAGTTAAATTTGATCGTGAAGAACAATTAGGGTTTGCTCCATACTTACACAAAATACGAACACAGTTCAAGTAGAATACCTTTTCAATATATATATATATATATATATATATATATATATATATATATATATATATATATATATATATATATATATATATATATATATATATATATATATAAAAAAAAAAAAAAAAAAAAAATATATATATATATATATATATATATATATATATATATCTAATAAGTTCATTCCTCATTTTATTAATTCTTCTCACACCTAGCATGCCCCCTAAGATTGTCCATCTGAACACATTGAACTTTAGATCTATACTTCTTATTCAGACCATCCATGGTCTCACTACCATACAATAACACAGGTAACAACACCCTCATGTAAGACTCTACCAGCGCACTCAAGACTTAGTCCATTTACATTCACCAACGATTTAATTGCACCAGCAACCTTCCTGCCATTCACAACTTTCCTACTACACTCTGCATCATCCGTTCCCTTCTCATCCAACACATACCCACCCTAAATATTTAAACTCAGACACTTATTCCAGCTGCTCACCATCTAACATAACTTCACACTGAGGACTGTCCTCACTCACAACCATAACCTTACTCTTATCTCCGTTTACTTTCAAACCCCTCCTTTTACACACACCCTGCCAAATCTCTCTACCAATCCTCTCAAACTCTCTTCAGATTCGCCACACAAAACCAAATCATCCGCATATAATAGGTAGGGCACCCTCCACTCATCTCCATTCTCCATCATTCTAACACCATTTCCTGCCATCCCCACCTCGAATTCTTTCATAACCCATCCATATACAAATTGAATAACCAAGGAGACATAACACAACCCTGTCTCACTCCGCTATTAATCCTAAACCAATCACCATTGACACCATTTATTCTTACACACGCTTCACTATCGTCATACATACTTTTGATTCCATTCAGAAACTACCAACACCATATATCACTAATACCTGCCCATAAAAGCTTCCCTATTAACTCTATCATACGCCTGTTGTAAATCCATAAAACCTAACTATAACTTATTCTTCTTCTCCCTCATTTTCTCAATCATTTGTTTCAATGTAAAGATTTGATCCACATCCTCTACCACTCCTAAACACCTTGTTCTTCGCAATCAGTCCCTCAGTCACTCTTTTGACCAAAATACCAACATATACCTTCCCTACAACACTCAATAAACTTATTCCCTATAATTTCTACAGTTCCCTTTTCTCCCTTACCCTTATATAAGGGTACTATTACCCCTCTCTCCTCCAATCCTTGGAACTATGCCCTCCATAAACAGCTTTTTATTACACAACTTCCAAATCCAATCAATCACCATCTCGCCTCCCCTCTTGATCTTTCACTAGTAATTTCATCTATACCCGCAGATTTACCATTCTTAACTTTCTCACTCTACCCATTACCTTCCTCCTTACTAATAACCTCATCCCCAAAATACCTATTCCTTCTTGCACCATCAAAACCACACACATTCACTAACACCTCATCATTACTGTTAATATTGTGCAGATTTTCGAAGTGTTCTTTCCACACTCCCCTCACATCCATTTCATCTGTTACAAAAGCACCATCCCTATCCATTATTCTAAAAGCAGATTCCCCTTTTTCTCATTCTTAACCTTTCCTTCCTTCCAGAAGAGCTTCTATTCCCTTGTATGTCCTCATTCATTCTCCTTCCAAACCTGTCCATTTACCTCTAGTTTACTCCTATGAATACCTTTTTTTTCCTCCTTATATATAATTCCAAGCATCTTTCTTTTGAAACTTCATCATTTGCTTTTAGTACATTCAACCACGCTACTTTTTTACCTTTAACCGCTTTCATCACCTCTTCATTCCACCATTCGCTGTTAACATTCTTACTTCCTACTTTAGCACATCCACACACTTCCTTTGCACTACTAACAATTGCTTCCTTCATTTGCCCCAGATTTGTTCAGTATCAACTCGTTCACATTCAACCGATTTACTAGCGAGCGCTCTTACATACTTACCCTTATTGTCTTGTTCACTTAACTTCTCCTCCTAATTTTACCTACTTCCCTTTCTGTATCACCTTCCTCTCCATCCAAGCCCCCACCAACTTTTACATAGAACAATATAATGATCCGATAATCCCATTCCTAAACCCCTCACTGATTTAACATCCAACACATACTTCAACACCTCCTTCTTCACCAACACAAAATCAATCATACTTTTCACTTCGATACCATCTCTACCTACACCAACTCTAGTATACTTATGGATACTCTTGTGTTTAAAGAAAGTATTACTTACACACATACCTCTCTCTTCAGAAATCAATCACCTTCCTACCATTCTCATTTTCCCCCGCAACCCCAAAACCACCTGTTATACCATCCCTTTTTGATCACCTATCCAACCATTCAGGTCCCCCAACACTATCAATCTGAAGCTCCTACTCACCCCATCCAGAGCATCATTCAGATTATCCAAAAAAAAAAATCGTACTCTCTCTTCAACGTTTCCCTCAGATGGACCATACGTCACAACCACACATACCTTGACCTTTTCAAACTTAAATTTAACCATTAGAATTCTATTAGAGAGATGTGTGGTGTGAAGAAAGGGGTAAATGAGAGAATAAATGAAAGTATGTTGAGATGGTTTGGTCATGTGGAAAGGATGAATGAAGTCGGTTGGTTAAGCGGATGTATAGTGGAGAGTGTGTTGGGAACGACCGACTGGGAGATGGCCGAAGAGATAGTGGATTGAGTCGGTGAACGAATGTCTGAAGGAGAGAAATGTGAGTTCGGCAGAGGCGAGAATAAAGGTGCATGATAGGAGAGAATGGCGGGGTTTTGTATGGGGGCATGGTTGTGGCCCACCTAGGCCAGGGGATGAACCCTTACATTGACGATTTACCATAGTGAGGGTCCGTCGCGGTCCCATGATGCTCTAGGGTGGATTTTCTGTCTGTGACGAGCTCTCACTAATTAATGGTACAGAGGGGGCGGTAAGGCTGGGCTTTCTTTCGACGTTTGTCATGTTCTCCTACTGCTTTCTTTTCCGATGCTTGTAGAGCACCTTACCCCCAATCTTGGGGCAAAGAGGAAGATGAAGAAAAAAGAAAGAAGGATATATATATATATATATATATATATATATATATATATATATATATATATATATATATATATATATATATATATATATATATATATATATATATATATATATATATATATATATATATATAATAGGGTAATTTAGTTAATTAAGGGTTGTATTGAAGATATATGCTGGTATTTTAGTTGAAAGATGTGACGTAGCAGGGCCAGATACCTGCTTTACCAAATACCTATATTTTTCAAATTGTGAAAAACTGCGATTGTTCATGATGCTCTCAAATGAAAAAATAAATTGATTTAAATTTTATAGACTAGCAACAGGTACATGATAGGATTAATAGGGAAGCTCTGTGGTAGGTGTTAATGATATAAGGTGTTGGTTGTAAGCTTCTGAATGGAATCAAAAGTATGTATGTATGTATGTCGATAGTGAGGCGCGTGTAAAAAATAAATGGAGTGAATGGTTTAATATTAATAGCGGAGGGAGGTAGGGATGTGAAGAGAATGGAGGGTGTCCTGCTTGCTGTACGGTGATGATTTGGTTTTGTGTAAAGAATTAGGATAAATATTGGATGAAAATGGAACGAATGGTGCAGAGTGTAATAGGAAAGTTGTGAATAGAAGGAAGGTGGCTGGTGAAATTAAATCCTTGGTGAATGTAATGGGACTAAGTCTGGAGTGCATGAGGGTTTGTTGTTACCAGTGTTAATATATAGTAGTGAATCTATGCTGTAGAATAACAGGTAGAGATCTAAGGTGCAATCTGTTAAGATGGATATTCTTAGGCACGTGTTAGGTGTGACAAGAATTAATAAAATGAGGAATGAACGTGTCAGGGAGTTGTGCGTTATGAAGAAAGGCGTAAATGAAAGAATAAACGAGTGTGTTGAGATGGTTTGGTCATATGGAAAGAATGGGTGATAGCGTTTGATTAAGCGAATGTATCATGGTAAGTGTACAGGGAATCGACTGGCTGGGAGACCAAAGAAAAAGTGGATTGAGTCGTTAAAGGAATATTTGAAGGAAAGAATATGAGTTTCGCAGATGCGAGAGAAAAAAATGGCGCATAATATTCCTGAATGAATGGAGGAATTTTGTGAGGTGTTTATTGTTGTGGGCTTGGCCTAATGAATGAAACCCCCATTGACGAGATATCACAGTGAGGGTTCGTTGCAGTCTTGTGAAGAACTAGGGTGGATTTTTTCGACTGCGATGAACTCACTTAATTGTATTGAGAGGGTGGTAGGGGGGGACCTTTCCTCTCGATTTACGTCATGCTCTTCTACTTAACTATCTTATTTTTCGTGCATGTTACGCACCCCTACCACAAATCTAGTGGGAAGAGAAGGGAGGAGAAAGAATGAAAATAAATATAAAAAAGGCAAAAATTAATCTGAGAAAAATGAATATAACAGAAATGAAGAAAACGTAATAGGAAACAAATGAGTACAAAGCAAGGGATATAATTTAGGATTTGGAAGGGTTTTCACCTGTACTCTAATCTGTGGGTAAAGAAGCTTAAAATGGACCCAGGACCATAATAAAAACAGACACCAGGAAGGCCATATGGGCCTGGAGAAGGGAACGGGGAAGGGATACTCGCAAAAAGAGTGAAATTCTGGACAACAGTACACTAGAGTTGAGGATGGGGGTGTAATGCAACGTATAAAAAGAGAGTGAAATGAAGAAATCATTGAAAAATAATGAAACTTAAATGGGTAATAACAAGCTTCTTTGTGGATATCCTTAAAGGGTATCTGAACCCCCTCACCACTTTAAGGTGAACATGTTAAGCGTACAAAAGGTATGCCACGGTATTGATAGTTCAAAATTGTAGATTTTTTTGCAAAAAAAAAAATAAGCTAGAGTTTCTGTTGAAGCAGGTGACAAGATGAGAAAATTATGCGTTAATCACCTTTAGTAATTTTAATTGAAAACATTATAACAAAATGTTGCTGTATTCGAAGAAAAACATTGTGTAATGTAAGAATATTGCTAAAAAGTCTAAAATATTTAAAATTTAATACAAATAAAAAAATAAAAAATTGCATAATAACTAAACAGTGGACTGAAAAAAAGTGATGAGTAGACAGATAACAACTTGTAAACACTATGAAAATCAAGAAGAAAAATGAATTTAACACATAGTAAGAATTTATTTACACAAAAGATAACAAAATCGACATAAAAATAAACTATTAACAAATACATACCTTCATGTTATGGGTAAAATGATGAAGAGGATCTTTATTAATAAGTGGAACCAGACATACCATGAGTGGGACTGAACCATCCCTCCCAACGATATTGGGATTACCCCCGTGACTAAGTAGCATATCGAGAAGCTCGTAACGAAATTCCCAGTCTCTAACATGCCTTAAAACACAGGCTAAGGCGGAGTTTCCTGGCTGATTGATACTTGGGGCGGCCCCATTTTGCAAAAGGTATCTTACAATGTGAAGCATGTCCCATTTGTTCCATGGTGGAGGGTCCTTGTCATAGCCATAACGAGCTTCCTCCAGGGCGTACCTTGTTAAAAAAAAACATATTGCATACCCTTTTCTATATATATATTATATATATATATATATTATAGTATATATATATTATATATATATATTATATATATATATATATATATATATATATATATATATATATATATATATTATAGCCGTACGCTACTGTGAAAGTAATCGAATGGCCGGTATTTGCACGGTAATTTACGGTATTGCAGAGTAATTTCAAACGAACGAAGAGTGCGGTTTTCGACATTCTTTTGTTTAATTATGATGCATAGCAACAGCTTCTGTAACGCACGCCGACGATATTGGCTCTTCTATTTTTTACAATTTATGTTATTTAGACGCTGAATTTATCATTTTTATGATAAAACTTTTTATACAATTTTATGCGGTGAGTGCAGTGATCCAAAAATATTTGATATATTATGTATAAATTAAAATAATTAAGTAGGCCGATGTAGGCCCTATTAGGACCCCCAGTGTAAAGTGACTTATAGAAATTTCATTATATTTATTTTTTACCATCTGTTCTTAGTTAGTTTATTCATGGTAGAAAGCTTTGGGTTAGGCATAAACCAAAGCCTAATTTTTCCTTAAGGGTTTACTAGTAAGGGACCTACGGCCGATTTTCTAAATTTTACTATTGTATATATTTTTACAAATCAAGTAGGCCAATGTAGGCCCTACTTGTTTATATTCAATTTACTTTTATTTTTATTTATTTGTCATTATCATTATTTATATATTATTATATATTGTTTTTCGTATTATTTATTGCTATATTTTTCTTTTACCCAGGATATGCCCAAAATTTTTTATTCATTTTTATTATATCTAAATTTAATGTAAAATAATTATTTATTATATTTTATGTTAAATTTAGTTATATTATTTTTATTTCTTAGTATTAATTATTCTATTTTTGTTTAATTCCCAGGTCACTCTGGGGTCACCAATGAAGAGCTGCTGTAATAGGCAGAACTTCTTTGTAGGGATGTTAAACACAGAAGACAGTTGAGTATATAATTGCTGTTTTCTTCAATAAGCAGCCTGAAGCTCGAACACGAGATATCCGCATAAAATTGTATAAAAAGTTTTATCATAAAAATGATAAATTCAGCGTCTTGGTGTCGCACTTGTCTTCCCTGCCAGCGTTCTAAGGTCCACCGTCACACCAAGTCCCCGCTAGGCACTTTCTTACCTCCTGGTGCTCGCTTTGAACGTGTCCACATCGACATCGTTGGACCTCTGCCTCCCTCCCGCGGTAAGAAATACATTCTTACGTGCATAGATCGGTTCACACGTTGGGGACCGAGGCTATCCCTCTCTCTGTTGCCAATGCGGAATCCCATGCTAAAAGCTTTCTGGCTCATTGAAATTTCGCGCTTTTGGGTGCCGCTTTTCTGTCCACACGACCAAAGGTAGAACCTTTTGAATCCTTTTATGGAGAGATTTAATGAATCTTCTTGGTTCAGAGAAGATTCACACGACTTCTTTCAATCCAAAAGCGAACGGCATTATTGAACGTTTCCACCGTCAGCTAAAGGCTTCTCTTCTAGCTCAGCCCAATCCGGAAAATTGGACTGACGCTCTCCCTTTCGTAATGCTTGGCATTCGCTCCGCTGTTAAAGAGGATCTGCACTGTTCGGCTGCTGATTTAGTGTATGGTTCTCCTCTTCGTCTTCCTGGTGACTTCTTTTCACAGTCTTCTCCTCCTTCTACAGCCGACCCGCTTGCTTATCTTACCCGCTTGAGGCGCTGTGCTTCGTCGTGGAGAACCGACTCCTTCTCGTCCACACAAGGTGCATTCCTATATCCCTAAGGACCTTTCTTCCTGCACTCATGTCTTCGTTCGACATGACTCCCACCGCACCGCTCTCCAACCTAAGTACGATGGACCTTTTCCAGTGATACTTAGGAAGGAGAAATTTTTCACGATACAGCGTCCCACACGTACAGAAGTCGTTTCGATTGATCGCCTTAAGCCTGCTTTCTTCGAGGCGAATCCTCTTCCTGTTCTCGACCCTGACGTTTTACCTTTTTTGTTTCAATTTCTCCCCCTTCAACTCGTTCTTTTAACGTTCCTATCTCTCCTCCTGCCATATCTTCCTCCTCCTTCTCTCCCTCCTCCTCCTCTCCCTTTCCCTGACCTTTCCTTAAATCCTCCTCCCTCCTCCCCTTCCTTCTCCTCAGCCAACAGCACCAATACGACCGGCTCAGACTCCACCCGCACGGTCATCGTCATCCTTGCCTCCCTCCACTCCGGCTCAGGATTCTTCACCTCCAGTTCCACCTCGGGCTACTCTTACGACACATGCAGACGTTCCGACTCGCCCGATCACCCGCTCAAAATCTGGGAATCCTGTCCAGACTCCATCCCAATCCTACTAGACTATCGAGGAGAGGTAGGCATATACGATGGCCAGCGCGCTACCTCGATTAGGTTTCGTGCCTTCAGCACTGCAAGACGGGGTATATAGCCGTACGCTACTGTGAAAGTAATCGAATGGCCGGTATTTGCACGGTAATTTACAGTATTGCAGAGTAATTTCAAACGAACGAAGAGTGCGGTTTTCGACATTCTTTTGTTTAATTATGATGCATAGCAACAGCTTCTGTAACGCACGCCGACGATATTGGCTCTTCTATTTTTTACAATTTATGTTATTTAGACGCTGAATTTATCATTTTTATGATAAAACTTTTTATACAATTTTATGCGGGGAGTGCAGTGATCCAAAAATATTTGATATATTATGTATAAATTAAAATAATTAAGTAGGCCGATGTAGGCCCTATTAGGACCCCCAGTGTAAAGTGACTTATAGAAATTTCATTATATTTATTTTTTACCATCTGTTCTTAGTTAGTTTATTCATGGTAGAAAGCTTTGGGTTAGGCATAAACCAAAGCCTAATTTTTCCTTAAGGGTTTCCTAGTAAGGGACCTACGGCCGATTTTCTAAATTTTACTATTGTATATATTTTTACAAATCAAGTAGGCCAATGTAGGCCCTACTTGTTTATATTCAATTTACTTTTATTTTTATTTATTTGTCATTATCATTATTTATATATTATTATATATTGTTTTTCGTATTATTTATTGCTATATTTTTCTTTTACCCAGGATATCTGGGGTTCGAGCTTCAGGCTGCTTATTGTAAGAAAACAGCAATTATATACTCAACTGTCTTCTGTGTTTAACATCCCTACAAAAGAAGTTCTGCCTGACTAACAGCAGCTCTTCAATTATATATATATAGGTATAATATTATAATATATATATATATAATATATATATTATATATATATATATATAAATATATATATATAATATATATATTATATATATATATATATATATATTATATATATTATATATATTTTTTTTTTTTATCAACCCAAATAACTCTCGCCCAAAACTGGGGTAATATGTGTAACATCACCGCTTACAGAATAAGTTTTAAAAGTATAATGACACAATGTCCGAAAAAAAAAGCCAGCCCTTACCCGCCCCCCTTTATACGTTTTTAGTGAAAACTCGTCAGCAGTCAGAAAAATTCACCATAAGAGCTTTTCACCGGGACGAGACGGACCCTCACTATGGTAATCTCGTCAATGTGGGGTTCATCCCTTGGCCCAGGTGGCCACAACCATATCCCTCACAAAAACCCACCATTCACTCCTAATTATGCACCTTTCTTCTCGCTTTTGCCAAACTCACTTTCTCTGCCATCCCGGCATTCCTTTACCGACTCAATCCACTTTTTCTTCGGTCTCCCAGCCAATCCATTCTCAGAAAACTAACCACTATATATCCGCTTAACCTACCGACTATCGTCCATCCTATCTACATGACCAAACCATGTCAACGTACTTTCATTTATTCTCTCACTTACCCCTTTCTTCACACCAACCTCACAACTCTCTAATACGCTCATTCCTCATATTATCAATTGTTTTAACACCTAACATATCCCTAAGATTGTCCATCTGAACACATTGTACTTTACATCTTATTCCAGACCAAAGTCTCACTACCATACATTAACACAAGTTATGTTAGATGGTGAGCAGGTGGAACAAGTATCTGAGTTTAAATATTTGTTATATATGTTGGATGAAAAGAGAACGTATGATGCAGAGTGTAGTAGGAAAGTTGTGAATGGCAGGAAGGTGGCTGGTTCAATTAAATCGTTGGTGAATATAAAGGGACTAAGTCTTAAGTGCCCTAATGTCTTACATGTGGGTAAGTTGTTGCTACCAGTTAACGGAGTTAAGTTATGTTAGATGGTGAGCAGGTGGAACAAGTATCTGAGTTTAAATATTTGTTATATATGTTGGATGAAAAGAGAACCGGATGATGCAGAGTGTAAGTAGGAAAGTTGTGAATGGCAAGGAAGGTGGCTGGTTCAATAAATCGTTGGTGAAATATAAAGGGACTAAGTCTTAAGTGCCCTAATGTCTTACATGTGGGTAAGTTGTTA
>JABUQX010072674.1:25000-29562 GCA_015478945.1 Trachelipus rathkii
TATCAAGCAAAAAACGCTTACCTGCTGAATTACTAATTTTATCAATTCATTTCAATATTCACCTGACTATTAGGGCATGGAGAGGCGTGTTACCAAGAGAATCTGCTGTATTGATGTGTTCTCTTAAGCCTCGACTTAAGAGTACTTTAACAATCTCCAGTGTGTTCTCAGCACTCTTCTTCCCCAATAGGAAAATTACATGAAGAAGGGTCATCTGCTGCGTATATGTTTTAACATCAGTGGATGCCCCATGGTTGATAAGTAGGTCGACGAATTTCTGATCGTGTAATACTGCTTGATGGATTGGGTAATATTCATCATAGCAAATGTTGATCTCCTCTGATCTAATAATAATAATAATAATAATAATAATAATAATAATAATAATAATAATAATAATAATAATAATAATAATAATAATAATAATAATAATAATAATATGTCCGATAGTGGGAAAGTAGATAAAACCATAAGCCCTACTTACAACACCTTCTGTTCAATACTACATGAAATTATTATTATTATTATTATTATTATTATTATTATTATTATTATTATTATTATTATTATTATTATTTTTTTTTTTTTTTTATTGTCAACTTAAAATCTGCAAGTCACTGAATTTTCAATTACTGACTTCAGAGGTTTGCTTATTTCCATGACCATAAACTTTGTATCCTCAAATCATCTACTTTATCTTTTCTAAAAATCACATCTTAGGAGTTTTTTGCCATCATCATATCCTCTACTTAAAATGTCAATATTTCCTTTCAAATCTTTGCCTTTAACTAGTATCTTTGATCTTTCACTATGGCATTGATTTATTATTTTCCTTCGTATGAGAATGTTGTTTCTCCATGAACCCTTATTGTGTACACTTATAGTGTTAATCTCCACTTCATATTCCGCCAGGAAAAATACAAATGCCTTGGTTACTTCCCATGAGTAACACGAAAAAGCGTTCATTTCCTTTCCAGTGAATGTCACTGATCATCCGACACACCGCTGAAATAAACACCGAGTCAGCCTACGAGAAGAGCAAACAATGAACACCCAAGTATTCCAATTGCACTATTCTTTCATAATAACTGATATGTCCCAGCTATTAAACGCCAAAACAACGTTTATACAAAAAACCTATATAAAGTTTGCTTAATCAATCAGTCATACTCATTTATTGAGAATGAACTTATCATTTGAAGTACCTGCCACTACTTTTATCACATCACAAAGTTATCACATCTGTATCATATTCAAACCACCACCTAATTGTTATCCATCAGAAAAAAATCTTATATTTTAATCTCCATAATAATAATAATAATAATAATAATAATAATAATAATAATAATAATAATAATAATAATAATAATAATAATAATAATAATAATAATAATAATAATAATAATAATAAATATATATATATATAATAAATATAATATATATAATATATATATATATATATATACTATAATATATATTATTATAATATATATAATATATATATATAAATTAATATTATATATATAATATATATAGTATATATATATAATATGTATATATATATATATATATTATATATATACTATATATATATATATATTATATATATATATATATATATATATATATAATATAGTATATAATATATATATATATATATATATATATATATATATATATATATATATAAAATATATATAAAATATATATTATATATATATATATATATATATATATATATATATATATATATATATATATATATATATATATATATATATAATATATATATATATATTAAATATATATATATATTATATATATATATTAATATATATATATATATATATAATATATATAGTATGATATATTATATATATATATATATCATCAACCACCTCCTTTCCCCAGATTGGGGGTTAGGTGCGTCGCGTGCAAAGGAAACAAAAGTAGAACATGACGCAAATCGAAAAGAAAGCCCCCTTCCCCTTTATACCACTAAGCGAGAAATCATCGCAGCCAGAAAAATCCACCCTAGGGCCTCACTGTGGCATCTCGTCAACGTAGGCATTCTCCATCATTCTAACACCTTCCCCTGCACCCCTACCTCTATTTTTTTCACAACCAGATCCAAATGCAAATTGAATAACAAAAGAGACATAACACATCCCTGCCTCAATCCGCCATTAATATTAAACTGATCACTTTCAACTCCATTTACTCTTCCACAAGCTTCACAATCGTCATACTACTTTTGATTTCATTCAGAAGCCTACCACCAACACCATATTTCACTAACACCTGATATATATATATATATAATAATATATATATAATATAATAATATATATAATATATAATAATATATATATAATATATATATATATATATTATATATATATATATATATATATATAATATAAGTATATATATATATATAACAGTATATAAAGGAATTTTTTTTTATTTCACTTTTTATTTATTTTTGACTGAACATTCATTCTGCCATCCAAATTTTCTTTGATATTTAAAATATATATGAGCCAGGACCCACCTATGGAGTTGATTATTCAACCCAGTGTGGCCGCTTCTCTGTGAACCGTGGTGGGTCCTGTACATTGACTCGAAATATATATACAGGGTGAGTGGGGAGGAACGGACCAAACTCCAAGAGCGGATTGTACACAGGGTAATAATGTAAAAAGCCCTCATTTGTTCTTATCCGATTTACATTTGTTTTGACAATTAAACCAAATTTCATACATTAACATTATCGTTGTCATAGTGTAATTTTAATAAATGTTTCTGATAATATCTACACCTTACTCTCGCAAATGTTATATTTAAACGCACAGCCTGCGGAAACAAATCAAAAATCGAGCAAGAAGTATGATTAATTTGTACTTTGCTGCTAAGTGTCAGTGTATTATGACAGTGATTACATGTTCATTTTCGAGTGTGTACCATTAAAGTGTTACAAAATGCTGAACACCTATTCACATCTTGAATATGCAAATATGTTCTTTGTTTATGGTTTTTTCAATGGGAGTGCTACAGCTGCTGTTGAAGAATATCGTCAACGGTTTCCCCATCACAGACATCCTAATAATAACGTATTTCTCAGAGTTTTCAACAAACTATGCGAGGGTGAATCGGGAGGAACGGATCAAACTTCAGGAGCGGATTGTACACAGGATAATAATGTAAAAAAAACATATGTTTGTTATCAGATTTTCATTTGTTTTCATTTTATATCGTAATGACAATTAAACAAAATTTCATACATTAACATTTCGGTTATCATAGTGTTATTTTAATAAATCTTCGAAAATACCGCCATTGACCTCTAAACATTTACGGCTTCGTCTACGAAGGGCGGCTGTTGCTCTCCTGATTGATTCATGTCTTCCTTTAATAACGCCTGCAGCATTTTGAATACATCGAATTAGTGCATCCCGAGTGTCCACTTTTACTCTGTCTGTATCCGTCAGTTTTAAACCAGCCCCGTAAACAATAATCTAGTACTGTGAGGTCTGGAGACCTTGAAGGCCAACTAATTGGACCACCGCGACCAATCCAACCCTCTGGAACCCACCGTCGCAAATGTTGCACTGACCTGACGAGCGAAATTGTGCGGGAGTTCCATCATGCTGAAAGTACACATGTATTCTGATGTTTAGAGGAACATCCTCCAAAAGTCCTTGTAATTCGTAAAAATTCGAAATTAGGGATGTACCGATAGTATCGGTATCGGTATCGGTATCGGTAGTATCGGCCATTTTTGATAGGTATCGGTATCGGTAAATCGGTATCGGTTAAAATGGCCGATACTTTGCCGATACCTCCTACTTTTTGGGTGAAAAATTATGAGAAACTTTTAGATTCAATAATAAATCTAGTTCGATATAGATAGCTAGTACTAAGTTATGTTTTTTTTTTCCTCGATTTCCCTTTTTAACTTAGATTTTTAGCGTTTCTCCAACTTGGTCTTTAGCGCAAAATTTACCTATTTGGACAGCCATTATTATAATTTATACAGATTTATCTACTTTTTTAGTTGTTCAATAGTATTTTTTTTTTTTTTGTACGCAATTTCGTGAGAGGCGTGTGAGTGCGTGAGCGTTTTTAAACTTTCTGGATTATTCATATTTAAGAATTTTTGCTGTAAATAGGGTTTTTTTAAATCGTTTTTAAAATTTAGGTTTTAGGGTACGAATAAAATTTTCCTCATTTTTCCTTTGTTTTTTTTGTTTTTTTTTTTTTTTTTTTTTTTTTTTTTTTTTTTTTTTTTGTTATGTTTTTTTTTTTTGAAATGCGTCGTTGCGTGTATGATAGCAGTTTTGCACAGGCGTGGCTTTCTTTTGACCTTTACCAACATCAATGGCTTGCACTCTAACTCTCATCCATGGAATACTACCTTCTCTAAACTCTAAACAAATTTTAATGCTCCTTGTCTGAGACCAGAATGGCTAAAGAATTCATCCTTAACACTCGTTTAAATAATATGCAACTATAACTTATTTTATACTTACCGGTGGG
The DNA here is from genome assembly GCA_015478945.1 of Trachelipus rathkii. NCBI lineage: Eukaryota > Metazoa > Arthropoda > Malacostraca > Isopoda > Trachelipodidae > Trachelipus > Trachelipus rathkii. The sequence goes on from JABUQX010072674.1 coordinate 29,543, forward strand.
TTATGTGCCTTTGTAAATAT
>JABUQX010072675.1:0-2500 GCA_015478945.1 Trachelipus rathkii
TGGAGACCTACCCCCGACGTAGATCAAATGGTAATCCCCTTTAACAGTGCAGAAGATTTCGAGAGGAACTTGAAAGCAAAAGAAGGGAACCAGAAAAGTCAAAGGACTTCCGCCAGTAATAAAGAAGAATACGAACCTCACGCGAAGAGAAATACGAGAGTTTATCTAGCCCAAGGACAAACGCTGGATACAGATCCTAGCGAGGAGGAAGAGGAAGAAGAAGACGACGAAGAATCGAACTATGTAAGCAACTTCGCCGCCCCCAGAGTTCGATTTCATTAAGAATATATATATATATATATATATATATTTAAGTATAAAAATATATATATATATATATATATATATATATATATATATATATATATATATATATATATATATATATATATATATATATATATATGTGTGCGTAAATATATATATATATATATAACTATATATATATATATATATATATATATATATACTATATATATATATATATATATATATATATATATATATATATGTAAGTAAGAAAGTTTTTGACAACAGTAAAGCATGTTTAAGAATCTTAGACTGATCTACGTTTACCTTCAAGCATCTCCTTTTACACTCCCTGTCAAATCTCTCTACCAAACGCCTCAAAGTCTCTCAGATTCACCACACAAAACCAACTTCATATAGATAGGGCACCCTCCACTCTCTTCCATTCTCAATCATTCTAACACCATCCCCTGCCACCCCACCTCTAATTCTTTTATAACCCCATCCATATAAAAATTGAATAACCAGGAAGACAACACATCCCTACCTCACTTCCCTATTAATATTAAACCAATCACCATTGACACCATTTATTCTTACACACTCTTCACAATCGTCCTACATACTTTTGATTCCATTCAGAAGCTTACCACCAACATCATATGTCAATAACACAGGCCATAACGTTTCCCTATTATTCACCTCTTTCAAAAACTTTATTCTTCTTCTCCCCCATTTTCTCAGTTATTTGATTTAATGTAAATATTTGATACACACATCCTCTGCCACTTCTAAACGCACCTTGTTCTTCACAATCAGTCCTTCAGTCACTCGACGCATTCTTTCAAACAAAATACCAGTATTTATCTTCCCTACTACACTTAATAAACTAATTCCCCTATAATTCCTACAGTTACCATTATCTCCGTTATCCTTATATAAGGGTAATATTACTGCGCCCCTCCAATTCCTCGGAACTATAGCATCCATAATCGCTTTGTTACACAACTTTTAAATTCAGTCAATCACCATCTCGCCTACGTTTTTGATTATTTCACCAGTAATTTCATCTATACCTGCCGATTTACAATTCTTTAACTTTCTCACTTTACACATTACCTCCTCCTTACTAATGACCTCATCCCCAAAATACCTATGCCTTCTTGCACCATCAAACCCACACACATTCACTATCACCTCTTCATTACTGACAGTGTTATGCAGGTTTTCGAAGTGTTCCCACCACACTCTAGTCACATTCATTTCCTCAGTTACGAAAGCACTATCCCTATTTATTATTATATGCAGATTACCCTTATTCCTTATATATATATATATATATATATATATATATATATATATAAATAAATAATAATAATAATAATAAGTAATAATAATAATAATAATAATAACAATAACAATATATATATATATATATAAAAATAATAATAGTAATAATAATAATATGTAATAATAATAATAATAACTAATATGTAATAATAATATAGTAATATAATAATATAATAATAATAATAATGTAATAATAATAATGTAATATAATAATAATAATACAACAACTAACAATAGTAATATATATATATAATATGTATGAAATATATGAAATATATATAATATATGTAATATATATATATATATATAATATGTATATAATATAATAATAATAATAATAATAATATATAATATTAATAATAATAATAATATATGTAATAACATATAATAATAATATATATATATATATATATATATATATATATAACATATATATATATAATGATTTTATATTGACCGGGTGGTCAATTGGCTATCAACATTCACAGAAAGTCGAACAAAAGAATGTAACGAACTAAAAGTAGCGGAGGAAAATAGCGGAAGTTATTCGATTTGCGCTACATGAAGAGAAAAGTGAAGCGAAAATTTCAAGTTTACTCAAAATTAATTCCGTTAGTAAACTTGATTCGTGCCTACTTCTGTATATATATATATATATATATATATATATATATATATATATATATATATATAATATATCATAATCATATATATATATATATATATATATATATATATATATATATAATAATAATAATAATAATAATATATATATATATATATATATAATAAATATGCCTTATTTTCCTTCTGACGTTTATTTCTTCTACTTTCCTTTATGCTCTCTCTGTTTCAGTTTCATCAGCAATTTAATTTTGCACTTTTTGTCAGCGAAATTGAA
>JABUQX010072675.1:7500-12094 GCA_015478945.1 Trachelipus rathkii
TATTAACCTCTCTACTAAATGTTTCAATAGAGGGAAGCTGATTCCCTACTAATTTTGTAGGTATACCACTAGGGAAGGCCTGGGTTTTCTGAACCCATGGATATAACGATGTAAAATCCAAGTAATTAATTTTTGTTTTTCCGTCTGTAGGAGGATAATAGTAGACGAATGGTTCTGTTCTTCCTCCATATAGAGCCTCACCTACATTAAGTTTACCATGGGCAATATCATTAGCGATTCTATTAACATAATGCCCTAAACCCTCTTCTTCTTCTTCTTCCTCCTCATTGTTATCATTATCATCATTATCATTAGAGGTCATGAAACGTACTTTGCCTTCTTTTTTCATGGTTTCCCATTCGCATTCCCATACCCTCACCACTTCGAATCCACTATCCTTATACGCTTTCTCCTGCGACATAGTCATCGTGTACATATCTAGAGCAGTTGCTTCATCATGCCGAGTCTTTCCCTTTTCACATCCCTGATGACCATGCCAAGCACACCCATGGAATAGATATACTATTCGTTTCTTCTCGACAGGTCCTGTACCATTGCGCTCAGCTGCATTATCCATAGCTTCCCATTCTTGTTCATTCTTGGTTTTTAGAGTTTCATCTACAATTAGATTTCTAAGTTGGATAAAATCGGCATCATTGATAGGTCTATATTTTGAAACAGGAACTTCAGCATACCCATCAGGGAATGCTGCTTTATTCATCAATTTAAAGCCTCTTTCTCCACCATTGCGAGCATGAGTAATACTTTGTCCCGTATAATGCTCCATAAACTCTAGCCATTTGATCCCTTCGTAAGAATAATTTTTCTGTTCACCACGACCTAGATGGGCTATTGTATTCTCTTCTAAAAATGTAGTTTTAAAAATTCTAAAGCATAAAGAAGCTATAGTACAACAATCGACTAAACAATCAATCTTAAACATGTCTCGAAACATGTTACGGAAAGCTTCGAAACTGTCGGTGCAGAAATCTTCTCGGAATTGTCTGCCCCGAAAAGCTTCGAGAACTTTTCGAAGATGATATCTACCAATCTTGGACACACGTATTTAACACATTCTTTCTTAATGTCATAATCCTTGTTAGTAAACGATGCATACCACTCAATAAACTCATTTGTTTCAGTATCATTCATTCGGTCTACTTCAAACATATCTATAGAGGGAATAGGACCAACATAATCTAGATTAGGATGAGTAAGAAACTTATAGGGAAAGAATCCCTTTTCCAAATTACCGTCTAATCCCATACATTTTGGTAATGCTTTTAAGGCACAGGGCATATAATTAAGTGTATCTTTAAACATGATGTTTTTAAATGATGTCAGGGCAATGATATTTGTGCCTCTTTTAATGGGATTACCTTTAACAGCATCGCCTTCTGGTCTCAATAACAATCTATTATACACGAACTGGGTATCAAAGCGCCCTCCATTATGGGCCGCTACAACTATATTAGCATCTTTATGCGTTTTAGCAAAAGAAGGCAAGATAAATGTTATGAAATTGTATCATGCAGGGCATTTCTCATTAGATACTTCTGGCATTTAATTTTGTATATTTGGACATTTCAGTTGTTTGTCATATCACTTCTCAACCTTGTTATGCTCCCAATTTTTTTCGCTACATTTAATAACATACAACTGTGGCTTTACAATGAGTATGGTAGGGAACCATGTCTATTTCTCGTTATATTGGTCGGGATTGAATCTGGTGGTTGTGTTGGTATGTTTCAATGTCATAGTAAATAGTATGTGTATTTTTTAAGGTTCCTGCGCCTCTTTTTTAGTTCTTTAAAGCACCATCAGGCTTTCATATTTTAAAATTGCGTGCTTACCCTCAGTAGCGATTATTAACGTTCCATAGCAATCATTACAATTGGGCATTTTTTTCAACATTGCGTCGCCTACTCTTTGCTTATGTTTATCGGGCAGGGGTTACTTGTGTGATTGGCATTGTGGACAAATTATAGATTTTCACCACACGAATTTCTTATGACTTTCAAAAACAAGGCAGCATTGTAAAAAGTTACGGTTACATTTATCACAATACAGTAATTGTTCACCATCAAGCAATTTACCTGGACAGTCATACTTTAAGCACTGTTTACAATTATAAAACAAACATTCTTTGTCATGATGATGTATGATATTATCCACAAAGATGTAACATTTAGAACAAAAAATATCTCCTCTGATATTATTACGGTTAAGGCCTTGTAAGGTTAATGGTATTACACCTTCGGGTACATAGAAATAATGTTCAGCAATTCTATCGAAACCTAAAACGTATAATGGTTTTTCCCGATCTTCTTCAGTAGGTCTATGCACCACACTGAATCCTCTTTCCCCATCATTACTATACACAAAAATCCTGCATTTTAAGACTCTCTCTATTACTTCAAATTTATCAGAACTTAATGGTTCATCATATTTTAAACTACACTGATCAGCGATTTTCTTTCCCTCCTTTTTCAATGCGTTAGACTTTATAACACAGGACTTTTTACCTGCCTTATACATTTCGGCCATAGCAATAGCTTTAAATCCACAACCTACAGTATCATCGACTTTATACTCTATTGTTTTTTTTTTATTTATTCTCTGTCGTTCTCTTCTAAATAAATGAGATGTGTTCAATCCATCGACTCCCTCGAACTGTGCACCTGTAGGAATAATTATTCCTGATCCTGAGGGTATGAACAATCTTTGACTTCAATATAAAATCAGAAAATGTATATTGATCACCAGACTGAAATGCGGTCTCGAGCCTATTGCATAAATGAGATACTATATCCTCATCACTTATTTCTCTGAAGAGGTACAACTACAACGAACCTGATTCGTGGCAGTCCATCGTTAAATGGGAGGTGAACGTAAACACGAGCCTCATACTGTCTGTTAATATAATCACCGTCTCTTGATGTCTAATAGACATCTACAAGCCGGTACTGCGTATTGAAAGGCATTCGCTTAAGTCTATAACCCAAACCCCTTAAACACTCTGGTTCGTAACACTGCTAATTCGATATACTTGTGGAATTCAAGTATCTACCAGACTTTTTTCCCATACCAACCTCTTCATATCGACGAAGTCAGCTGTGAAATCTTCATTTCTCCTTTTTTTATGTCAACAAAAAAAAAAAGAGAACATAAGGTAAGTAAATAGTTCACATAACTTTAAATTGATATATATAGTATATATATATATATAATATGTATAGTATTAATAGTAGTTATTATAATATATATATATAGATTATAAATTAAGAAGAAGAAGAAGAAGAATAGTATCGAAGAATTACTGCATCATGAGAAGAAGACGAAGAAGAATACAGAACAGAATAAGACAAAAGAGAGAATAAGACAAACCGGATGAGGAAAATGGGACAGATAGACATACAGAATGATTATAGATATCAAACAGAATGATGTAGAGAGGAAGGGAAGGGAAAGAGTAAGCAACGGGCAGAAAAAGAAAAACGCGGTCTCATAACGAAAAGATTAATTTTGATAAAAGTCTTTAAAGTAAAAATAAATATTAGTATATGAAAATAATTTAAAAAAAAATGAAAAAAATACTAATTAATTAATATGCTTTATAAATATATATATAATGAATAATAATATATAATTAATAATAATTCATAATAGATAATAATAATAGATAATAATGAATATAATAATGATTAATATAATCAAAGTTTACTCCTCTAGGAGAGCCATCTGCATGCACGTCTTGTGTAGCTCCCTCTGGATACCACTAGCATATCCATCTATCCCCATCTCTGCATTAGAGGATGGTAAGGCTGATGGTCTCGTTACTGTCGAACTTGTTGCTGCAGCATCAGGACTCCATTGGGCATTCTCCACAAGCTGCCTGCATTTTTCATTACGTCTCTCAGTTTCGACATAGTTGACACGAGGTGCTCCAGGAACATTCATTCGTCGTTTTGGTTGCTTCTTCTTACGACGCGAGGAAAGTTTCTCGCCTTTACTGTTCGCCAGCTGACTTCCCGCATTGAGCATTGGTCATCATTGGGCTGAGAGGTTCTTGGTGGTAGTCGCATCGTGTCGTTTTGCGTGCTTTCTTCGACAACAATGTTTTGTCTTTAGTTCCAATCTACAGAGCCTTTCCCAACTTTGAGATTGCCGGTGGGGAGGGTTGTTTTGTTGTTGTTCGTTCGTGCTGGTTGTCCATTGGCTAGTTTAGTAATCGGTCTTTCCATCAATTAGATCCTTCATTTGACCCATTAGCCCCACCCCAACACTGCTACCGATTGATATACCAGCAATGGCCGGAACTGCTTAATATGAGCATAAAAATAAATTTATAATAAAGAAACTTGAAGACTGTTTAAAAATTAAAATTGTAAAAAAAAAAAAAAAAAAAAAAAAAACAAAAAAAAGAAAAAAAAAAAAAAAAAAAAATTATTAACTTTTTATATAAAATCCGAAAATTTAACTTTTGCTAAAATTTGTAAATTATAGTTTATACTTTTGTAATAATAAAATCTGAAAAATTATAATTTTGTATATTAAATTAAAATTAAAAAAACTATAAAACTTACAGCAAGCA
>JABUQX010072676.1:0-2500 GCA_015478945.1 Trachelipus rathkii
AAAGAGAGAGATTAATAATAATAATATAATAATAATAATATATAATTATAATAATATAATAATAATAATAATATAATAATAATATTAATATATAATAATAATAATAATAATAATATTAATATTAATAATGATAATAATAATAATATATAATAAAATAATAATAATATATAATAAATCAATAATAATAATAATAATAATAATATAATAATAATAATATAAGTAATATAATAAATAATATATATAATAATAATAGATAATAATAATAATAATAATAATAATAATACATAATAATAATAATAATATAATAAATATAATAATATAATAATTATAATAATAATAATAATAATAATAAATAATAATAAATAATAATAAATAATAATACTAATATAATAATAATAATATAATAATAATAATAATACATAATAATATAATAATATGATAATATAATAATAATAATATGAATAATAATATAATAATAATAATAATGAATAATAATATATAATAATAATAATAATAATAATAATAATACTAATAATTATAATATAATAATAATAATAATAATAAATAATAATATATAATAATATAAGTAATAATATATATAATAATAATAATAATAATGAATAATAATAATAATAATAATATAATAATAATAATAATAATTTAATAATAATGATGATAATAATAATAAATAATAATAATAATAATATAATAATAATAATAATAATAATAATATAATATATAATATAATAAATAATAATAATAATAATAATAATATAATAATAATAATAATAATAATAATAATATTAATATAATAAAAGGAAATCTTCTCTGAACATCATTGACTTGTATCTGTTATTTTTATAATAAAAAACGAGGCCTCCGCAGATTTTTTGAAATTAAGTTGTTGTCCTTAGACTAAGCTTTTAAAGCTATTTTCTTTAATAAAAATATCTACTTAGCTTCCATTTGCACTATTTTAATTATTTAATTATATAGAAGATAAATATCACTTAAGTAATGTAATAAAAAAATAATATTTTAATAACCATAATGCAAGGATTTAAGGTTAAAAACTGCTGGTTGCCAATGCTTGGGTGATACGTAAGAGAAGAGAAACTTATCTATATATATATAATATATTATATATATTATATATATAATATATATATATATATATATATTATATATATATATAATAGTATATATATATATATATATATGTATATAATATATATTTTATATATATAAGTGTAGCGATGTTTTCCTTTTACGTCTGGCAGCACAGGTATGTTAGCTGGCCTGGCCAATATAATACTATAGGAAAAATGAAATACCTACGTACGCCGATAGCATAGAAGATTCACTCTTAGGAATCAGAGTAGGACAAAAATGTTGCCAAATTAATTTTAATTTTAACGTTATAACTGTATTTTTTTGTTTTTTTTTTTTAATTTATTTTAATAGACTTAGTTTCTTTTATTTTCACTTCAATATAAGAATTTGTACTAATTTAGTTAGTTTACCAATTTAATTTGTTTTATTAAAAACTGATTCCTGAGCTGTTTGAGCTCCTGTACATAGTTGTAATACATTGAATCCTAAATATAATTCCAATGTGTATAATCTAGTTAAATGATATCATATACTTAAATTTATATATCTTTTATTATCTTATTGTTGGGAGTGGATTTGTGTTATCCTTTAACTCTTCACAAACCTCCCACATATATATATATATTTTGAGCGAGTTAAGTAAAACTAAACCTTTTTATAGTGTGTCAATATCCTTAGATTTTGATTCTTTTGAGAAATTAACTAATCCAAATAACTCACAACGGCCGTAATGTAATTATTTCTTCACTCGTGTCTCTATTATTATTATTATTATTATTATTATTATTATTATTATTATTATTATTATTATTATTATTATTATTATTATTATTATTTTTATTATTGTTATTGTTATTGATATTATTTTTATTATTATTATTATTATTATTATTATTTATTATTATTATTATTATGTATTATTGTTCTGCGTTGGATTAAGAGTAGGTGGGTGTGGTGTGTATGTGTGTGTGTATGTCTGTGCGGTGTGTGGGCGCTTTGATTGTACGAATGTAAGAGACTGTATGAAAGTAGGGGTGGGGCATGGGGTGGGAGCTCTGCTACTGACTTGCAAATGTTCCATCTCTATACGCTAGCTAATTTCGAATTCTGTAAATAATTGTACGTTCTCTAAGTCCTGCAGTCCTACACTTTACTCTCCTGTCTGAGACCACTATCCATTAATTATTTATTTATTAACTTAATATATCTAAGGTAAAACTTTTTTCAGCTTCCCTACGTCAAAGGTATAGTTTGTGTCTATATAAAAATTAACAATCTGGCGTAGCACGTCTTCGAACGTCCTTGAGTCTCTTAAGGGTTCGATATTTTAACGGGCTTAAGATTTTCTTCCTACTACATGTTATCTTATGTTTCTGCTACTGCTCTC
>JABUQX010072676.1:10000-15084 GCA_015478945.1 Trachelipus rathkii
ATATGGTTTAATTATCTTGAATACAAGGCTTCATCTTGATATACTTGACAATTTGAAGTGCCTATAAATTTGCAGCTTAGAAGCATGATTGAATGTGCTAAACTAACTGAAACCATTCCTTAATATTAATTAATATTAATAAATATTTTATATTATTTAATATGTAATTATTTATATATATTTATATTTGAATATATATATATATATATATATATTATCTATATACTATTATATATCTATATATATTAGATATTATTATATATATATATATGATTATTAATATATATATATATATACTATATATATATATATATATAATATATTATTCTATATTATATCTATATACTATATATATATATATATAATAAGATTAATAGTTATACATTTATATATATAATAATATATAATTTATATATATCTAATAATATATTATATTATATTATGATATTATTTATATATATTATACTATTATAAAGTATACTCTGATATATTCTAATTATCAGTATCTATAGGTATACCATTATATAGATATATATACTATAATACCCCGTATATTTACTAGCTACCTAATATAAGTACGGGTATCTATTATCATATATAAGCTATGGTTAAAATAATCATAACCAATTAGTATGTATATTTATCTTATATATCGTGGACCTATATACCTAGGAGGCATCTGCGGAATGCGAGTGATATTCTGAATGGTCAATCTATAACTAAAATATTAATTAATATATATTATATAAGTATAATATATTATATATATAATAATATCATAAGTCTAATAATATATTATAATATATATAAGTTATAATATTATATATACATATAATATATATTGTTAGTATATATAATTTAAATATATATAATATATAGTATATATAGTATATTATATTATATAATAGTATATAATATAATTATTATTATATAGCTTACGTATTAAGTTATAATCTATATATATTATATATATATAATATATTATATATATTAATTATATAAGTATAAATATAATATAAAACCATAATGGGGAAAAATTTAAACATGCTTAAATCTAGGATCGAAACCGACCGCATGTTGCGACTTGAGAAAGATTTACTGCCCATGACTTCTACACTGAGCTATTACTCTACCCAAAAGGTAAGATTCAAGTAACAACTTTAGCGAGATAAGATCTCCCGTTCAGGAGGCGACATCACCAGGTTTTGACCCTGTCCTTCAACAGCCTAGGGGAATTATATTGTACGATTGCATAATTGATAGTTTTTCAGCGAAAACGAATATTACAGATATTGGGTTTCTAAAGCATATAGAAGACATGGAGGGCAATGGACTTCGAACCTACGGGGCATGTTGCGAATGAGAAACGATATACTCGACTGCCTACCAACTGAGTCGGAGGGTCCTCTAACCTCAAAAGAGGTAGATTCAAGAACCAGCTTTCAAGAACGAACCGAGTCTCGCACGTCAAGGCGACATCAACCAGGTATTCAACCCTGTCCTTCCCTCCGTTCCAATGTCTTTAACTAATTATTATTACAATTCCGCATAAAAGCCTGGCATAGGGCATACCAGAAGTTTCATCTCCCATTCATTGTTCTTGGGTCGCGTGGTATTACACTTATTCAGATTGCGGTAATTATGGCAATGCAAAATAATTTATATAAATATAGGTTAACGTAACTCCATCGACGGTTTTAATTACATAAAAAATATATATTATATATATAATAAAATAAGTGTTATATATAAATTATTAAATATATATATATTGTATCTAATATATATATAGTATACATATAATATATACTATATAATTATTACTATATAATTTATATATATTATTATATATTATATAAGTTTATATAAAGTTTACGCCTAATAGTAAGATTATATTAATATATATATATATATATATTATATATATATAGGTTATATATATATATAATTAGTATATTTATCCTATAGTAATAATATATATACTATGAATAGAAGCCTTCTGCAATGTTTTCGATGTGTCTCATAAAGGCCATCATAAACAAGCGTTTAATTTTGAACAAACCTTGCAATGATCAGGATGAATGGTGTTTCTGTGAAAATTTTTTTGCCTAATATACAGTATATATATATGTATATATATATATATATGGACTATCTTATTATATATATCATATATTTCATATTATATGTCACACTTCACTAGTATATACCTATATTATGGTATGTATATCGTGTATTCTAGTTTTTGGATACTTTATACCATTTAATTATACACAATGAATGTGGATCAAGTTTTTTGTAGATTGTTTTACATAAATTATCTGTTTTTATATTTTCTCGTGTTATTTTTTATTTTTCAATTTAAATTACCCTTTATATATCATAATAATTAGCTTTAAATTATAATCTAGAATTTTTCAATAGCAAATAATGAAAATTTTTGATCTCATAATCGCTATATATAGGGGTAGTATATATATATAATAATATATATAGTTATATTTATATATTACTACTATATATATAGTATTAGTAATATATATATATAGTTATATACATTTCAGACTGAAAAAAGAACTAAAGCGTGGAAAGGATAAGAAATTGCTCTTCCTAAACAAATGAAATAAAGAAAGTCGTTGGCAATCCAATTTATATATGTGAGCTTTTTTTTTGCCTTAAGAAAAATCTTTTCATATGAAGGTCTTAAAATGTATTAAGAAAAAGCACGACTATGCATTTACATAAATGGCGAATGCCAGAGGAACGCTCATCTTGGACCATAAGAAAAAAAAGGCATATATATATAGTATATATATACTATATATAGTATTATATATCTTATATTAACATTATATATTATAATATATATATATATATATATATATATATATATATATATATAAATACTATCTATATATATATATATGTATATATAATATAATGTTAGTATATATATATATTATATATAAAATGAGATATAGTATATATATATATATTATATATTATATATATATATATATTACAAAAATTGGTTAACAATTTTTATCTCCATTTATAAGATTTAAAAAAGCCAAAGAAAACCAACTCTATCCTTCTACAGAACTAAATTCATTTTTTAAAACATTAAAGCGTAAACTTAAAAACCAAAATAAAATTAGGAGAGGAATTAAAGAATTATAGATTAAAATGATAGCTGTACGATCAACGCTTTTGAACTACCTACACCGTCACGGTCCTTTTTATGTGCCACTTATTAATAAACTTAATTAATTGGGCGGTTATTTGATGCAAAATATATTTATATATGTGATATATATATATTAATATATTATATTTATATACTAACAGTATATTGTATATAAGTATTTGAATTATCATATGTATACGGTAATATACTAGTATATTATACTATATATATAGTATATATATATTAATGATATATATAATATATTACCTATATTATATATAATATTATATTACGTTTATCAGTATATATATATATAGATTAAGTATATACTACTTTATATATATATTATATATATTTCGTATAGGTATAAGTATATAGTAATCTAGATTTAGGTGTATATATACTAGTATACTTTAATATATAATTGGTTAATAAGATATTAAATATAATGATAATATGAGCATAAGTAAGCTTTGCAATGTAGTCATGCGCTCATCAAAGGCCTCAAATAAACCAGCGGTTTATTTTTGGCAACTTGCATGAATCAGAGAAAGGTTTTCCTGTTGTAAATTTTTTTGCACCTATATACAAGTATAATATATTTTTATCATATTTATATTATATATATACATATTATTATACTATATAATATATATATTGCGCTATATATATATTATATATATTATATATGATATATAATATATTATATTATATATATATATATATTACATATATTATTTAATGTATGTATATTTAATCTTTTTTTTATACTTTAACATTTTTATAAGAATCGAATGTGAAATTTTTTGTAGATTGTTTTAAACATAAATTCATCTGTTTTATATTTTCGTGTTATTTCTTATTCTTTCAATTTAAATTATTTGATATTTTTCTTGTTAATTAATTTATAATTATAATTACATTTTTCTTACAAGAAATAATAATAGTTTTTTTGTTTACCTATATATATTATATATATATCTATATAATATATAGTATCATCTATATATAGTATATCCTACTCTGATATATATCACTATATCATATATTATTTTATATATATATAGTATCATATATATATACTATATGGATATATATACTATATTTCAGACTGAAGCAAAACAGAACTAGAAGCGTGGAAAGGGGATAAGAAATTGCTCTTCCTAAACAAATGAAATAAAGAAAGTCGGTGGCAATCCACATTTTACTATTGTGAGCTTTTTTTTTGCCTTAAGAAAAATAAATTTTCATATGCTTAAACCTAATGCAAATCTCGGACAAAAGCACGATATGCATTTACATAAATGGCAATGCCAAGAGGAACGCTCATCATCTTTGAAAAGGCATATATATATATATATATATATATATAATTTTAGTATATATATATATATATATATATCATCATATACATCATATACTAGTATAATATATATATATATATATATATACTATATAGGGTATATAATATATTATATAACTATATAACTATAGTATAGTAATTATCTATACTAGTATCATAGTATATATATGATATGGGTATTAATCTTATAATTATATAAAGTATATCTATATATTATAATAGTAGTATTATATTATAGTACTACCCTATCAAATATATAATATGAGATTCATTTATAGTATGTATATATATTCGACTGCTTGTGGCACAGCTATATATACTAATATAGTATTATATACTGTATACCCCTATATAGTTTACAAAAATTTCATAACATTTTGTTTATCGTCCAATTTATTAATTTAAAAAGCAAAAGAAAACCAACTTCTATCCTTCTACAAACTAAATTCATTATATGGAAACATTTTCAAGCAAACTAATAACAAAATGAAAATTAAAAATTAAAAATTATCTCTCTCTCAACAACAAGCAAAT
>JABUQX010072677.1:0-2500 GCA_015478945.1 Trachelipus rathkii
AGTAAAGCAATAAATTTCAGTAAATTCAGTAAGGTCAAGCCCCTAAAGCACCCCTCTAACATATCCAAGCTATGCCACGTTTTTGGTTCTATTGACTTACTGCTTTACAACATCTTTAGCCCATGTAATAAGTATAAAAATAAGTTCTTCTCCGCTAACATAACATGCATTTTATTAAAATCTTTCTAAGTTCTTATTTAAAATAAACAATTATTCACTTACATTTATATTATTTGCTCAATGTTAACGATTGTTATCAGGTAAAAATATTTCAAAGTTTCTTTAAATATTCGGCAATTTTTTTTTCCCTTGGTATTATTATTCTATGTACATCTTGACAATCCAACACGAGAAACCAACAACCCGCACTCCTTACAGATACCGCAACTGACCT
The DNA here is from genome assembly GCA_015478945.1 of Trachelipus rathkii. NCBI lineage: Eukaryota > Metazoa > Arthropoda > Malacostraca > Isopoda > Trachelipodidae > Trachelipus > Trachelipus rathkii. Next base: position 395 of record JABUQX010072677.1, read on the forward strand.
CATCTTGTAAACACGTGTCTGAATAAACTACTTTAGGGCCTAAATTTCGGATAAAGCCCTTTTTGTACCGCCGGGGGATTTAAGCCTACATAGCCAGGTCAAAAGGTAATCTCCAGTATAGAAGAATCGTTATTCAATTTCTAACTTTATTTTCAAACTGAAACCGTATCTGGAAGATATGCTTTTATGAGGTCAATTTGTGCTTCCTCTGTTGAATTGTTGGTACGCCTATTTGCCCTCTCCTCTATACTGACGCGCATCGTTGACTTGGTCGACGCATTATCTTATCCCGCTTTCTTTACGTCTTAAGGTCTTTCTAATCACCCCCCTCCAGGGTAGGGTCTCCGGACCACCCCGCTACTTTCGCCTATTTGGGCTGTCACGCGGGGTCGCTCCTCTGCCCTCCCCTACGGGTTTTTTACATACCTAAAACCAAAAAACGATAAAATAATTCTCGATCAATCACATGTTCCGTCATATAGAGAAAAGGATTACTCCGTCCCATTCACAAGAAAGGAAAGCATTCCTTCTTACCTGCTTAAAGGATTTTACCGATCCAGCATGTTTCAGTTTGAAATATATTTATAAAGTTGACTCTCGATTCTTGTCTATACTGGAATTACCTTTTGACCTGGTATTAGGCTTAAATCGCCCCGGGGTACAAAAAGGCTTATCCTAAATTTAGCCTAAAGGTTAGTTAATTTTCTAACACGTTTTACAGAGATAGATCAGTTTCGTATCTAGTAAGGAGCTGCGGGTTGTTGTGTATTCTCCGTGTTGGATTGTCAATGTACATAGATAAAATAATAAAGAAAATCCGAATTATTTAAAAAACTTTGAAATATTTTTAGTTAACATCGAGCGAATAATATAAATGTAAGTGAATAATTGTTATTTTTAAATAAGAACTTATTTTGTTATTTTTATACTTATTACATGTATGCTTTATGCGGAGAAGAACTATTTTATACTTATTAGACATGGCTAAAGATGATGTATAGCAGTAAGTCATAGAACAAAACGTGGCATGGCTTGGTGTAGAGGGGTGCTAGGGCTGACCTCAGCAACCGGGTTTTTTTTTTTATTTTTAAAAAATTTTTTTTTTTTTTTTTATATTTTTTTTTTTTTTGTTTTTTTTTTTTTTTTTTTTATTTTTAAATTTTTTTTTTTTTTTTTTTTTTTTTTTTTTTTTTTCCCACTTTTCTTCCTTGCTCTTTCATCTTATGGTTACTCTCGCTCTCTCATGGATATACAAAGGGATTTTATAATGTCTTTTTAATAAAATTTCATAAAATTTTAATGAAACGTTTTTAAAACTTGATAGTTATAAAATTTTAATAACAAAAAAGTATTAACAGTTAATAATAATCTTTGTTCAAAGATAATGATTTATTTTCTATTTTTTTGAAAACTTTGAATAATTTTAGTTATATTTGAATGAGTAATATAAATGTACGTGTTTAATTAAAACATAAAATGTTTTAATAAATTATACGTTATATGTGTAAGTGAGTGTGCGTGTGTGTGTGGGTGTGTGTGTGTGTGTTGTGTGGTGTGTGTAAAGTAATCTGTGGTGGAGTGTAAAGTTAATCTTGTTGTGTAAGTAAATCTGTGTGTGGTGAGTGTACTGTGTGTAGGTAAATCTGTGTGTGAGTGTAGTAAATCTGTGTGAGTGTAAGTAAATTCTGTTGTGTGAGTGTAAGTAAATATGTGTGAGTGTAAGTAAATCTGCGTGTGTAAGTAAATCTGTGTGTGAGTGTAAGTAAATCTGTGTGTGTGTGTGTGTGTGTGTAAGTGTAAATGTAAGTGTCTATGGGTAAATGTAAGTGTCTATGGGTAAATGGTGTCAAAGTGAATGTGTGTATAAGTGGTAGAGTGTGTGTGTGTGGTGTGTGTTGTGTGTTGTGTGTGTGTGTTTTATGTGTGTTCTAAATAATAATAGCAAAAGGCATGAAGTAAATAACACTAAGTATAATAATAAAAATAAAATAATAAAAAATAAGAAAATAATAATAAAAATAAATAAAAATAATAATAAAATAAATAAAAAGTATTAAAACAAAATAAAAACATAATGTTAATAAAATATGAGTTAAAGCAGTAAAG
>JABUQX010072677.1:10000-12282 GCA_015478945.1 Trachelipus rathkii
TAATAATAATAATAATAATAATAATAATAATAATAATAATAACAATAAAAATACTAATAACAATAACCAAAATAATATTAATAATCAATCGGAATAATCATAAACATGATAAAGTTAATCATAATAGTAATAATAATGATTAATCACAATATAATATATTTTATATGCTCGATTAATTAAAGTTTTTCAGCAATTTAATTTAAAATTATGAGGTAAAATTTAAAAAATTAATACCCTGCCCTGAAAAAGTTTTCTTTTCTATATTTTTAGCAAATGTAATACTATTACAATTTTAAACATTAATATTAATCAATATTTATAGAAATAAAATTTTTTTCAGGTCAGGGTATTAATTTTAAGGTTTTACCTCCTATAACCACAGGGTGTGCTGGAAAAGCAACTGTCGAGCATATAAAGCTGCTCAAATGGTAGCTTTTTGTCAAGAATAGACTTTCTCATCATATTTTTTAAAAACATTGAATTCCCTCCTAACATTTTCTCACAAAGATAATAAAATTTTTAAATGATACTTTTATTCCAAAGGTGAACCCTCCAACAGTACCCTAATCTCCTAATGCATTTGTCCTTTTCCCTATATGGGTGCATTAATATCAATTTTTAAAGAACTACTTAAAATCTTATCAAAACATTATATCTTTCATTAATTTTAATGTTATTTTTAAAAATACCAGAACTATTGGCTCACTCTTTCATTTAAGGCAAGAAATTCCAAAATCTATATGCTCACTGAAATTATATATTTTTATTTTGTCCTAAGTGTACTTTAGGAACATACATTGAGCTCCACTGAGGGTATGATTAAGCCCGCGTCAGTTATCATAAAGGAATGAGCTGCAGAACAGGCAATTCATTAGTTACCAACGGAATTTTCATCTATTAGAAATCACTGTCAAACGTAAAATAAATATACAAATGGATAATTTTTAAATATTAGGACAACATAATGACAAAGAAATTGCTTCTGATGGAGTCTACTTATCAAAGACTAAGACCAACTTTAAATTTGGATAGCAATTGCCTTTATATCATCTAATTTATTATGAAAATTATTATTATTATTATTATTATTATTATTATTATTATTATTATTATTATTATTATTATTATTATTATTATTATTATTATTATTATTATTATTATCAGTATTACCTTATTATAATTGTTACTACTATTAATTATTATTATTATTAATAACATTAATCCCTGAAAAAGTTTTCTTTTCTATATTTTTAGCAAATGTAATACTATTACAATTTTTAACATTAATTATTAATATTATATTATATTAATGTATTATTAAAAATAATATTATATTATATTAATGTATTAAATTAAAAATAAGATTATTTATCGTTTATTATTAACTGTCTTTCAGAACATATTCTTTCTTAAAATTTGAAGAAAAAAATTTTTTTGTGTAGCAGAGCTTAACGATCTCGCTAAGACATGTAAGACTTGTGATGGATTAAAATCACGGAAGCGAGCATAAATTAAAGGTGAAAAGCCATTCGAATCCCAATTTTAGTTTAAGGATATCCCCAGGGAAGAAGGAACAACCTTTGTGTTCAAGTTTCCATAATAAGAGAAGTGAAAGAAAATTCTCAGGAAAAACTCCCAAGGGGAAAAGTTTCAACAAGAAAGACACAGATGGGAAGATAATTGGCGAGTGTTTCCAAATAAGGCTGATGCTTCACTCTCCGTTCTGACTTACTTGAATTTTAATACACGTCACAGGTCTAAACTATTTTACTATTTTTTTTTTTAAATGTAAGCCACATCTGAATACAATAAATAGTAATTTCATTAAAAAATTTGTCTCAATATTTCTAAGCACTTTAAGTTTACTTTTTAGCTTCATTAAAAGTAATTCGAAACTATATAGGTGAAATATAAAAGATACTTATTGTTAATTACGCAATAAATAGTTTTAATCATTTATTTAAAAAAAAATAATTGTGCCTAAAAATATCAAAAACTAAAATAAAATCAAGAAAATTAAAAATTGATTTATATATAAAAAAAAAAAAAATACAGAACCATATATATATATATATATATATATATATATATATATATATATATATATATATATATATATATATATATATATATATATATATATATATATATATATATATATATATATATATATATATATATATATTTATATATATTATATATATATTATATATATATATATATATATATATATATATATATATATATATATATATATATATATATATATATATATATATATA
>JABUQX010072678.1:5000-17500 GCA_015478945.1 Trachelipus rathkii
ACCCGCCTTCCTAGCGTTCATAGATTTCAAGGAGCCCATGCACACCAATCAAATGTAATTACAGGCAAAGGCATAGGACACCTGAGAGGAGAAAGGAGGAGGAAGAGGAATGGCCAGAAATCGTCCAGGGTTGAGTTAGACGGAAAATAGGAGGCCGAAGAAGATTGGCCTTGTCAGTTTGGAGAATTAGCAACAAAACCATCAGATCGAATAAGAGGAGGAAAAAGGTAGATTTACAGAAGTTGTTAGAGATGTTTTTGGCAAGAGGCCAGAAAAGATTTATCAGTAGGAGAACCAAGGAGGTTAGCGCACTTTCGTTTGATTAAAGTCCGCTTTGCCTCGTCGAAGAGTAATCCCTGCAACGATTTTCTAGCTGAATGAAAATTAAGCGAGAGGAATAGGAAGAACGAAGAATTTTTCACACTCCCGAATATCGCATTGTTCTAGCCTGAATGGCCAGAGAGCAATTACGATCGAACCATGGATTATGAGGAGAGCAAGATTTAGTCGAAGAAGGAATGAACCTGCTTCATGCCCAATCAACGATACAGCTCCACCATTGTCGGCAAAAGCCAAAGCGGTCACCAGAGGAAAAGCAGTCATTCCAATTATAGTTAGCGTGAAGCCACGCAAGGCCCCCCAATCCGGCCGATCCAAAGTGCCAGAAAGAACGCACAGGGCATGATAGAGCTGTTGGAGAGAAAGTATTAAAATATAAAGATATAAGGTTGTGTTCAAATTTACCAATAGGAATGAAGGTGGTATATTTATAGAGAGAAGGACTACTGGTGAAACATAGGTCAAGTGTGTTCAAAAATTGGTTATGGACAGGACGATCGCGATGTGTGTTGGTTCTTTTAATTTAGTTGCTCCAGATCGTTGAGAATACTAAATGATTCAGCCTCCTCCCCACCTAAATCAATATAAGCTTAGGTAACCATTCAGTGTTGTGTACTTTAAAACCTCCTAGTTCAAAGCTTCTCAGTACTTGGATGAGAAGATTCACAGTTCGTGAGTAAGTAGTAAGATATTCAAAAAAGGGCCTGAAAATCTGATCTGTTTTATGAGAACAGTAGCAGAAGCACAAGTTTTTTGTAGTAGAAGGAGAAAGATTACGAGACGTGGAACATCGAAGTTAGGATATTCGAGATTCACGAGACGTGTTCCAGGAGTGTTAATGTTACGTAAGGCACATACTCCAACCCTTTAGAACGGAATTATGAAATAAGTTATAGTTGGATACGTTAAACGAGTTAGAGGATGAATTCCTTAGCCATCTGGTTCTCAGACAAGAGCAAAAGATTAGGCGTAGAGTTAGAGGAGGTGGTATTCAACAGAAACGAGAGTTAGAATTTAAAGCCACGGATGTTTGGTGAAGTCAATTTAGAAAGCCCGCTCTATGCAAATCTGTCCATCTCAACACACACACACACACAACCACACACGGCACACGCCACACGCACACCAACACGCACTCACAAAACAAGAAACAAAAGCAAAAACGAAAGGAGAAATTGAGATAAAATTCTTCAAACGCTAAAACCTAAATTAAAAGGTTTAGTGCTAAAATTAATTAAAAATCATGTTTTGTATAAAAAATAAAAAAATAAAACTTAAACTTACGTAACCTTTCCCAGTTTACCCTACTAAAAATTCGCAACAACCCAAAAAAAAAAAAACGACAAAGAAAAAAAAAAAAAATATAAATATATATATATTATATATATATATATATATATAATAATACTATATATATATATAATATATGTATATATTTCATATAGTAATATATATATATATATATATATTTATATATAAGTTTTATTTTTATATTGATATTTTTATTATATTATAATATATATATATATATGGCATATTTGTAGATACTGTACTGTGACCTTTTTTCTGAAAAAATTTTCTGTTCAAAAAAATTTCTAAGTTCAGAAAAGTTAAGTTAAGTTTAGTTTTTTAAGAAAATTATTTAGTGGCAAGCTTCTGGCATAATTCCAGAAGCTTGCCACTAAAGAATTTTCTTAAAAAACTTTACTTAACTATTTTCTGAACTTAGAAATTTTTTTTGTAACAGAAAATTTTTTCAAAAAAAAATAGTACAGTACACAAGCTACAATTTATTGGAAAGATGTCATGATATATATATATATATATATATATATATATATATATATATATTTATATTATATATATATATATATATATATATATATATATATATATATTATATATAAATATATATATATATATATATTATATATATATATATAAACAATATAGTATATATATATATTATATATATATATATATATATATATATATATATATATATTATATATATAATATATATATATATATATATAAAATTTTATTTATTATTATATATTATTATATAATATTATATATATATATATATATATATATATTTAATACAAAACTACTACTAATACTACTTCTATTTCTACTACTACTACTTGTGCTTCTACTACTACTACTACTACTACTACTACTACTACTACTACTACTACTACTAATAATAATCATAATAATAATAATAATAATAATAATAATAATAATAATAATATAATAATAATAATAATAATAATAATAATAATAATAATAATAATATATAATAATAATAATAATAATAATATATATAAATATATAATAATAATAATAATAATAATAATAATAATATAATAATAATAATAATAATAATAATAATATTAATAATAATTAATAATAGTAAAACTACTTCTGCAATTTATTATACTTCTACAACTATTAGTTCTATTACTACTACTACTACTACTACTACTGCTAATAATAATAATAATAATAATAATAATAATAATAATAATAATAATAATAATAATAATAATAATAATAATAATAATAATAATAATAATAATAATAATAATAATAATAATAATAATAATAATAATAATTAAAAATAATTTATAATAATAGTAATCTTCTTCTTCTTCTTCCTTTTTATTTCCCAAGATTGGGAGTAAGGTGCGTAGCATGCATCGGAAAAGAAAAGCAGTAGAAGAATATGACAAAAGTCTGGAAAAGAAAGCCCAGCCTTACCACCCCCTCTGTACCATTTAGTGAGAACTCGTCGCAGTCAAAAACTCCACCGAAGAGCTTCATGGGACCGCGATGGACCCTTACGATGGTAGATCGTCAATGTAAAGGTTCATCCCTTTTCCCAGGTGGGCCACAACCATACCCCCTCGCAAAACCCCACCATTTACATCTGTTATACACCTTTCTTCTCGCCTCTACAAACTCACATTTCTTTTTCCTTCAAACATTCGTTTTACGCGACTCCAATCCACTTTTTTCTTCATTCTCACCAGCCGGTCGGTTCCCAACACACTCGCCACAATACATCCGCTTAACCAACCGAACTAACTATTTTCATGCTTTCCCACATACCGGAATACCATCTCAACATATTTTTCCTTTATTTTCTCATTTACTCCCTACCCCTTTCTTCACACCACTCAACTCTCTAATACGTTCATTTTCCTCATTTTTATCAATTCTTTTCACACCTAGCACAACCTTAAGATTGTCCATTTGAACACATTGAACTTAGATCTATACTTCTTATTTCAGACCATAGTCTCACTCTCATACAATAACACAGGTACAACATATTTCCTCATGTAAGACCCTAGCACACTCAAGACTTGGTCCCTTTACATTCACCAACTATTTAATTGCACCAGCCACCTTCCTGCCATTTACAACTTTCCTACTACTACAACTCTGCATCATCCGTTCCCCTTTCATCCCAACATTATCTAAATATTTAAACTCAGACACTTGTTCCAGTCGCTCACCATCTAACATAACTTCACACTGAGGACTGTCTCACTCACAACCATAACCTGTTTACTTCTTATCCCACGTTACTTTCAAGCCTCATCCTTTCACACACCTCTGCCTAAATCTCTCTACCCGATCCTCTGAAACTCTCTTCAGATTAGCCACACAAAACCCAAATCATGCCGCATATAATAGGTAGGGCCCTCACTCTTCTCTTCTTCATCATTCTACCCAATTTCTTGCCATCCCTACCTCGAATCTTTTCATAACCCCATCCCATATACAAAGTGAATAACCAAGGAGACAACATAACAACCCTGTCTCACTCCTCGCTATTATTCTAACCGATCACCTCCAAATGACAACCATTAATTTCTTACACAACGCCTCATTTCGTCATACATACTTTTGATCCATTCAGAAGCCTACCACAAACCCATATATCACTAACACCTGCCATAGAGCTTCCCTATTAAACCCTATCATACGCCTGTTGCAAATACAAATAAAATTATCACAATTTATTCTTCTTCTCCCCTCCATTTTCTTTCTCAATCATTTTTTCCAATGTAAAGATTTGATCCACACATCCTCTACCATCCTAAACTCACCTTGTTCTTCACTCAATCATTCCTTCAGTCACTCGACGCACCTTTCGAACCAAAAAATTACAGCATATACCTTCCCTCAACACTCAATACCTTATTCCCTACTCATAATTTCTACAGTAATAATAGTAATAATATTTTTAATAAAATAATAATTTATTAAAATTATTGTATTATATAATAATAATAAAATAATAAAATAATAATAATAATATAATAAAAAAAAAAAAGAAAAATAATAATAACAAATAACAATAACAATAAATAATAATAATAATAATAATAATATAATATCATGATATAATAATAATAATAATAATAATAAAAATAAAAATACAAAATAAAATAAAAATAAAAATAAAAATACAATAAAAATAATAAATCAAAATAAAGAATAAAGAAGAGAGAGAGAAAGAGAGAGAGAGAGACGAGAGAGAGAGAGAGAGAGAGAGAGAGAGAGAGAGAGAGAGAGAGAGAGAGGGAGAGAGAGAGAGAGAGAGAGAGAGAGAGAGAGAGAGAGAGAGAGAGAGAGAAGAGAGAGGAGAGAGAGAGAGAGAGAGAGAGAAGAGAGAGAGAGAGAGAGTAATTAAAACTTCTTAGAGATTAACATGATTCGTCAGAGGTTTTACTAATATTTCTTTCAAATTTTTTGAAAAAATTTCATGTTTAAAGAAAATTAATAAATTACATGGCTTGAGGAAAGGCATCAAAGGATTCTTATTTGCAGATAATAATAATAATAATAATAATAATAATAATAATAATAATAATAATAATAATAATAATAATAATAATAATAATAATAATAATAATAATAATAATAATAATAATAATTTGCAATTTTCCTATTCCGGAAAGTTCAGTGATATGTGTCACATTCGAAGTCTAACAATATTGATAGACTTGTAGGTGTGAGTATATTAGCTCGAGATCAACTGTTGAAGTAATTTCGAAATGACATCCTTATCTAGTGTGGTTTTGGATTACTTTGATATTGTTCTAAATGACATCGTATAGTGTACACTTTCAATCGTAATTATTTCGGAAAGGAAAAGCAACATTTGGTTTAAGAAACCATCTAAGTGGCTAACCCAAGGAAGAGGTAGAGAAGAGCATGAGTAGAAACGAGAAGTTCGTTGTTGATGTTTGAGATATAGGTCATTATTGTATTGGAGGTGTATAGGAAAGGTGGGTGATGATCTTGAGTGAGTTGGGAGGGTCTAAGTTGCTGTTTGCAGCTTGGATTCAAGGATCTACTATACCAGCTTTAAGAATGAAGTAGATTAATCTTGAAACTTATATTGAAAATACCAGAAGATATGAAAAACTAAAAACGAGAAAACACAATGGCTGGATAGTAAATTTGCAGAAATGGTAGTATTGGAGGATTTTCAGTTTTCTCACGTTGAAGTTCTTGGCTCTGTATAGATAATAAAAGTAGCGGTCTCTTTCTATCCACTACGGAAATACTATAAATATATTGTTGGTGAGAAAATGTATAACTGCGTTAAAACTAAAGTTTCAGAATTAATAACCTATATCAAAGAATCATCCAAGTTTGCTTTTCTCCACCGAAAAATGGTCAGATACTTAATCAGCAGTTTCCTTGTTCTCTCTGACGTTATGATGTAGACAAGGATTTCAATCGCCAAAATTTTGTATTGTGTACTGAACCACTCGCTGAACGCCACAAATCGTGAATATCTCGGCGAAATATTTAATTGGATGTTGGCCAAACAGAACCAATATCTAGATGATGTTCATTGCGTCATGAGAAATGCTTATCAATAGAAAGAAAGCTCAGTTTCTTTCTTGGAGGAATTAAACAAACTTCGTCAATCATCAACTACATCTTAACATTAGAAATAGTGCTGCATCTCAAGCATCAGTAAGCAATGTCTTTCAAAATATAGGTCAATTGGTGCACATTTTAATCATTCGACCATGGTTCAAGAAGAACTAAAGAAAATGGAGGCCAGAATTAACATTCCATAACTTTCAGTAATACATGACTTTAAAACGCGCTGGAACAATGGTCTGCAAACGATGATAAGGAAGCAATAACCATCTGTATCTGACTGCTTGCACAGTTGATCAAATGATAACATACATGTATTAACATCCCAGGTTAACCAATTTTAACCAACTGTACTACTGTACACCAACCCTTTGAAGATTTCTCCATGATAATCCTCATAAACTCAGTCATCAATAGCGGATGTCATTCCATTTGTAACAACTGTTGTGAAAAGAGCATAGAGTCAAGAAGTCAAATTGATGAGAGCGACTATATTGAGAGAAATTAAAAAATGTTTACTTTCAGAGAGCATCGACTAGCATTCCATAGCAACGTTTGTGGACCTAAGCAAAAAAAAAAAAATCAATTCTCAGTTTTTTTAGGGAGAGGGTTAAAGTCAGCGTTATCAGAAAATGTGAAAATGTGAAAATGTGAAGAAATTCAAAAATAATAGTCTGAAATAGTTAAAAAAAAGCACAAAGAACAGCAAACGTTCTTTCAAAATTGTTCACAAGCACCTCCGTCAGCGGCGTCATGAATGCATTTATATATTTAAGTAATGATGATGTTGATGATCGATCAGCTGTCTGAGGAGGCACCTTTAATCGTCGACCGTTACGTCAAAGAGAAACATTTCCGCTGACGAAGACCCTCTTGCAAGATGGAGGAAGCCTGAGGAGATGTATCCTGATCTTTCACTGTTAGCAAGAACTTATTTTGTTTGCCCACCATAATGTGTTGTCAATGAAGTCTCGGTATAGTAGTGCTGGTATAATCCATGATGTAAAACGTAGTATATAAATTGCTCAGAGAACGGAAAAATTATAACCTTTCAGTAGTTTATTTCAACTTGATTATGCTATCAACTGTACAGTAAATCTATAAATAAATGAAGTGGTTTTCCTCGTTCTAAGGGCAGAGGTTGAGAAAAGAGGTTGAAGAAAGAGGTTAGTGAAATGCGTGCAAGAGTGGGTGATCGCTCTGCATCCTAAAAACATACGAAATTGAACGTGTTTTATACGTTCAATTTTTAATAGCAGAGCTCTTAACAACAAAAAGAAATATCCCACTTATACCTAGTATAAAAAGTGACGCTTATTGGAAATATGTAATATTTGCATTCGCAAATATTAAGGAGAAATTATTTTCATTCATATTCCCATTCGCGAATGATAAAAAAAAATATATTCTTATTCGCATAATATTGAATTTGCGAATATTGAAAAATATATATTCGATCCATCTCTAATATATATATATATATATTATATAATATATATATATATATATAATATATATTATATATATATATATATATTATAATATATATGATATATTATATATATATATATATATATATATAAATGACAACAAATTTACGACTGCTAACACATGTTAAATATATGAGAAAACTTTTACGTCTCACTTCATTTAGGCTCATTGTGGTCAAGTGGTGAAACACTTGCTATTCCAACAGAGAGGGCTTGGGTTCGAAACCCAGCAGGAGAGAGTAAAAAGTTTTCTTCATATATATATATATATATATATATATATATATATATATATATTATATTTACAATCTTATTATATATATATTACATATATTTATATATATTATATCTATATTATATATATATATATATATATATATATATATATATATAGTATATATTGCACTCGTAGGATAGAAATGCCCCTTTATCTAATAAGCTAATACTAACCAAGTCTTAATTCATTTAAATTAATTAACTATATTTATGGTAGCAACGACTATGAGAAGCAAGAGTTTTCTCATTGCAAATTTTAACCTAATTCATTTTATAAAATCAAAGAAATTGTCTGAAATTAAAAATGAAATTGCTGAAAATAAAATATTAATTAAACTTTTGTTCACATCTAGAATTTGAAGACTTTGCAACAGGTTTCTTTCATATAAGTGACACACACATACACATATTTACACAGACACACGTACACTCACGCACGCACGCACGCACGCACGCACGCACACATACATACACACACACACAAACACGCACCCATGTGTTCTGTATTTTATGCAATCAATTTTCAACGACAATCTTTAAGCTTTACCCGATTTATTAAAACATTTTAATTTATTGTAATCAATCTATAAAAACAATTTTCAGTTTACTATATTTTATTATGATTTTTTAATTTAAAATAAATTATATTCTGTGTTTTATGAAATTTAAGAATTCAATCTTTAGCAACAACGTCCAGATTTGCTGTGTTTTATTTATATCCTTTTGTTTAGTTCAATATATATATATATATATATATATATATATATATTATATAATATATATTATATATATATATATATATATATATATATATATATATATATAGGGTTGGAAAAAACCATGGTTTTTAAAAAAAAAAAAAAAAACCATTGGTTTTTTAAATAAACCAAATAAACCAATGTTTTTTTTTTGTTTTTTTGGGTTTTTATGCTATTTTGATGGTTTTAATGTGGTTTTTATTGGTTTTAATAGATTTTAAAGGCAAAAATCACTACTGGAAACTGTTATACACATGTGCTTAACACTTATTTTAAAATCCTTTAATAATTTCTTTAGATTCTTTAATTTCAAATTTTCTTGATAACTGTAAACTGGTATAAAATTATTATTATTTTTTGAGTTTTACATAAACTCATAAAGTAAAAAATAAGAGGGTATATTATAATATATAAACTCTATCTGAAAAAAAGGTTATACTTTATTATTTTACAAAAAAAAAACGCATAAAGAAAAGCTTATTCATATTAACCTATAATGATATACAAATGAATTCTTATTTACCTTTATATTTGAATACTAGGAATATATATATATATATATATATATATATATATATATATATATTATATCTAAATATATAAAAAACATATTTGTTTTATATATATTATATATATATATATATATAATATATATATATATATATATATATATATATATACCGTATATATATATATATAATAGAGATAGAGAGGGATGGAGAGAGAGAGAGAGAGGGAGAGGAGAATTTCATCATTAAAAGTCGAAATTGAAATTATCATTTAAGAATTTTTTACAAAAAAACTAATTTCCCAGCTTTAGCTGTTCCCAACTTATTTCTAATGTTGCTGTGCCCAAGTCCAAAAGTTGAAAATACCCTTTCAACATTAGCAGTTGATGAAGTTGCTGACAATATGCTTATTATTTTATATATGAATCTTCTCATCTAATTTTCTTTGAGAGATCTGTTCCAAGATGCAGGAGCCACTGCTGACAACAAAGACTCATCAAAAAGGTAACTTTTATGAAATGGAGGAGAATTTGCTCTTAAATTTATTCATGTATTGAATACTCATCCTATGGAAGTACTGTGGTCTGATTTCTTGGGTTAAAAATATATGCCAATAAGTGAACTTCTGTTACTGCCTGATGATTACCTCCTTTTTACTTTTGCTATAAATCTTGTCTGTTGAGTGGTGGATTAAGCTGTTCTAGCTCCATATTCATATTTTTCCAAATATAAACATCATCAACTTAGTTTACAGTCATTTGCCTTTCTCTAGCTGGTTGATGCTGTGGCCACACACTCCACAAATGAGTTTTTATTATAATCTTTTGAAATGTGGCATCGATGGTAGAAAATGAAATCCTCAAGAACTCGAAACAAGAATCATTGTTTTAAACATGTCTAAATTACAAATATATTATATATATATATGACCGTGTATATATATATATATATATATATATAATATATATATATATATATATATATATATATATATAATATATATATATATATATATATATATATATATTATATTTATAATCATTCTCACAATAATATAAAATCAGCAGAAAATTTTTTATTGCCTTTCCGTTACTCTTCGATTGAAAAATTGAGAAAACATATCAACAGCTAAAGAAAACCATTAATAAATACATTTTTTAAATATTTTTAATGGTGTGAAGCTCTTTTATTATGGTTTAAACCATTGTTTTTTTTTATGTGGTTTAAAACATCATAAAAAACCAATGGTTTAAACCAAATGGTTTAATACCACTCCCTAAATATATATATATATATATATATATATATATATATATATATATATATATTAATATATATATATATATATATATATATATATATATATATATAATATATATAATATATATATATATATATATATATAATATTATATATATATAATATACGTATTATATATATATATATATTATATATATATATATATATTATATATTATATATATATATTATAATATATTATATATATATATATATATATATATAATATATATATATATATATATATTATATATATATATATATATATATATATATATATATCCAACAGTCATCAATTTTATAATTTATTGTAAAATTTCATTTTATATTTTATGTAATTTCTGCAATCAATCAGACTTACTTAATATAATTTATTTGTTAATTTACTTTAGTGAAAATTAAATTTAATATTTTATGCCATTGTGCACAATAAAATACCAGTAACAAAAATTTCAGTTTTATAAGCCATTGTAGTTACATATTTTATTTTACAGAATGAACCTTTATAAAACCTTTAAAATTTAACTACATATTTTATTCATATTTTTAATTTTAGAAGAAAATTCCTTTGTACCGTAATCAATAATGAAGTAAAATGTTCATTTTTACTATTTTTATTAATACCTTTAAATGTAGTATATACATTCTTCCGCAATTATGTATTTTATTTAGGTATTAATATTTAAATATTTTAGCTGAGGATGGGTCAAAACATAACACTGGAAAGTACTGTTGCAGTATTAAATACAAAAATAAACGTTAGGACATACTTTTTTTTTATTTGATTTTCATTATTAAACTTAAATCCCCTAAAAACAAATAAATTGATGATGATGATTAAAATATATATATATATATATATATATATATATATATATATATATATATATATATATATATATATATATA
This sequence comes from Trachelipus rathkii, assembly GCA_015478945.1. Taxonomy (NCBI): domain Eukaryota; kingdom Metazoa; phylum Arthropoda; class Malacostraca; order Isopoda; family Trachelipodidae; genus Trachelipus; species Trachelipus rathkii. The sequence goes on from JABUQX010072678.1 coordinate 16,499, forward strand.
TATATTATATATATAATATATATATATATATATATATATATATATATATATATATATATATATATAATGGCGTATTTAGGGGGGGCCAGGGGGCCATGGCTCCCCCCGAAATTTTTTAGACACTAAAAATTTTTAAGTATCATATCCGTTAATAATATAAAGTGCAGAGGTTAAATTAATTTTATATAATTTGTCGCAGTCAGGAACAAATCTCGTAAGTCCTTTAGTTAAAACTAAACTTGAATCCATCAAAGAAAATGCAACATATACCCAACATTCCTTCTTCCAACCCACAGATTTAATGTTGCGCACATCTCATTTTTATAAGATTTTGGATGATTTAAATATCAGCATTAGGAGAGAGGTTTTTAAATCATAAAGAATTATATCTTCCTTGCAATTTGTCTAACCGAGTAGGTGTAATGTACGGTACATTACACCTACTCGGTTAGACAAATTGCAAGGAAGATATAATTCTTTATGATAAATTTTATGTACCATATGAGAAAATAAAATATTGTGTAACATTTCACAAGGAAGATCTCGAAAGCACAATTGAAGATTTAGTAAAAGCAGAATGGGATTTATGGAAGTTGAAATGGCATCACAGCACAGATCGTCCAAAAACAGCAAGAGACGGACTAGTTTCTTGTTCGCAGTCATAATTTCCAAATATTTACATCGTGTTTCAAATACTGGCAATTTTACCTATGTCTACTGTTACAGTAGAAAGAAGCTTTTCAACATTAAGACTTCTGAAACCTACTTGAGAAATATTATTGGAAATAAAAGACTTACTGGATTTGCCCCTCCTCTACATACATTGAAATATTGAAATAAAAAACTGAAGATATTATCTCGGACTTTGCTCACTTTCATGCCGGCGATTAAATTTAACAATTTAGGTATGGTGGTTTTAGTAATTTATATAAATTATTTCCCATTTTTTCTTAGAAATTTAATTATTTGGTCCATCAACTTTATATATATATATATATATAT
>JABUQX010072678.1:20000-30000 GCA_015478945.1 Trachelipus rathkii
TTCGTTGAGGTTGAATCTTTGTTTGTAGTATTCGTAAGTTTGGGTGTGGCCCGTATCTTAAATACTTGGTCAAGGATGACTGACTAGTTCTTGGTAGAGAGTTGAATTCTGGTGCTATTTTTGGTTGATGTTTGTTTAAAATGTTGTTTGGTGGTCTGCGTCTTAGGTAGTTTTCTGTTAGTGTCGTGTGGATTTGTTTGATGTATGATGTGTTGTTTGGTGGAGGTGGAATGTTGTTCAGAATTTGTTTGAAATATAGAGCTGGTGAAGAAGGAGGTTGTTTGAGGCTTTGGTGGGAGGGGTTGGAGAGGGCTATGTGGCATGGATGTTGGGGTGTTTGGGTTTTGGCAAAGAATTGTGTGCCTATCATGTCCAGGTGTATGCCTATTGATAGAATTTTGGTTTCTTCGTGTAGGTGTTGTGGTGTAGTTGATCTACATCCTATTATGATTCGTAATGCTTTGCTTTGTGTTGTTTAGAGTTTCTTTATGTTGTTTTAAGTAAGTAATGGGTTCCAAGTTGGAGAGGCATAGTTTAGAGTCACAGGAATGTATTGTTTGTATACGATGGTAGATGTTTGTTGTTTGTGAAGTATGTGCCGTCTAAGATTCCTAATATGTTTAGTTTCTTGTTTGCTGATGAAATTATGTTTGGTGAGGCGGACATTCTGTTTTCTGTTAGCCATGTTTGAAGTTGATTGATGTATTGTTGCGTCAGGTTTATGGAAGTGTTTAGGTTCTGGTATATAGTGGCTACGGTAATGTCGCCCGCGTAGGTTGTTGTGTTTATGTGGTCTGTTTGTGTTTGTGGGAGATCGTCTGTTGAAAGGTTGAATAATGTGGGTGATATGATTACGCCTTGGGGTGCTCCGTTGTTGATGTTTACTGTTCGGGATTTTGTTTTGTTGGTTTGTATTTGTGCTGCTCTTCCTGATAGGAAATTTTAAATCCATTTCTTTAGGTTAGTGTGGATATTTGATTTTGTTATTGCATGGATTGAATTATGTTTTAGTACTGTGTCAAAGGCTTTGTTAATGTCGATTGTATGATTATTGTTTTGTGAGTGAGTTTTGAGTTTAGGCTGTTGATTATGGGTTGAATGATGTTTGTGAGTGCGGTTGCGGTTGAACGGTTTTGTTTGAAGCCGTGTTGGAATATGTATTTGGTGATTTGTAGAGTTATTTTGTTTAGTATGGTTTTTTCTAAGAAATTGTATAGTGTTGATGGTAGAGGAATGGGACGATATTATGAGGGGTCAGAGGGGTCTTTTCCTGGTTTTAGTTTGGGCATAATTATAGCTTATTTCCAGATAGGAGGAATGAAATGTTGTCTTGACCAGTTGCAGGTGAGTTTTTAAGTATCTTTGTTATGTTTTCGAAGTCAATTGTGGTTATTTCTGTTGTTGAGTCATGGTTGAGTTTTATTTTCTTGAGAGTTTTGATGATTTTCCTATTATGAGGGTGTGTGAGTTTTTCACTCTGTTTTGGAAAGTGAGCTGCTAGAATGTTTGCGTGTTGTTTGGTTGATTGGGGATTTTGTGTGTTTGGGGTTTTGATGGATTCATGAGTGTATGTGTGTTGGTTGGTTGAGTTTTTAAGTATATTTATTGTTTTCCACATTCTGGTGTTATTTGTGTGTTGGATGTTCTTGGTGAGGAAAGTTTGGAAGTTCTTCGAAGAATGTGTGTTTGTTAAATTTGTGATTTGGGTGTTTAGGGCGTTAATCTGTGTTGTCGTTAGTAGTGATGTGGGAATTATTTTTCTGAGTGAGTTTCGTTTTTAATTAGTTGTGCTATTTTAGTTGTTAGGGTTGGGTTGTATTTTTTAATGCATCTTCTGGGAATGAATTGGTTAGCTGCTGGATTAGTGAAGTAAAATTTAGGCTTTGCTGAGTGTTGATGCGTTTGTGATATTTAGGGATGTATGTTGTTGTCTACGTAGTTGATGAATTATGTCCAGTCAGCTTTTCAAGTTTGTGGCTATGTTTCTAAGGGGGGTAGTTTGGTTTTCGTTATTTTGGTATTTTCATTATGATGGGGAAGGTGGGCGGGAGTTTAGATCGGCTTGTGTTGACCAGTGATTTAGTGTGTAAATTTGGGGAACATAGTGTTATGTCTGGTGATGTGCATGTTTGGTTGGTTTGGGGTGAGTTTTTGGTGAGGCTGTTGGTGTTGTTTAGTATGTTTAGGTTTTCGAGGTTGGATATGATGTTTAGTCCTCCTTGGTCTGCTTCTTGGGCGTTGTACTATGTAGGGTGGTGAGTCACCTCCTAGGAGGTTTGGGAGGTGGGAGATATCGGTGATTTTTGATTTGTAATTTCGGGGCCAGTGTGGTGGGGAATGCAGAGGGTTATTAGGTTGTGTGGCTTTTTATTTATCATTGTTGTGAAAGATTGCATTTTGGTGGTGTTGTCGTCTAGTGCGGTAGTTTGTAAGGTGGTGTTTGTGTATGGTAGTGAGTTGTGTATGAGTTAGTAGAGTGTGATTTTTTGGGGTTTAGGGGTGAAGATGGCATCATAGCAGTAGAATTTTGATTCTGGATAGTTTTCGGGTAGGTGGGCTTCTTGAATCATGACTAAGTATATGTTATGTTGTTTTAAGAAGGCTTCTATTTCTTTGGTGTTGTTGTGTAGTCTCTAGTCTGATGTGTGAATTTGAATATATATATAGGGTTTGCTTGTGTGTTGGGGGAATGGGAGTTTATTGTGGGTGGAGTGCAGACTTTGCAAATCCATTTGAAGGGGGTAGCGTGGTGAAAGGAGAACAGCGTTTGTGTATCCATTGTTTACATCTATTGTAGCTTATGGAGTTTCTTCTTACTATCCTGTTGCATATTTGGGTATTTTGAGTTCCATAGTCTTGTATTTATTTCTTCAAAACTTCGGTTTTTAGAATTCAAGGCCAGATATATAAGTTTATAGGAAAGTATGCCTCATAATGAGAAAAAAGAGAAATAAAGTAAGCTGAGTAAAAGAAACCAAGAGCATGACTGGATCTCTCCGGAAAGGTGGTAAATAAGTGGTGGTCGAGGTAAACCCACAATTTCTTGTGAGTGGTGAGGGGAGCGAGAAGATCTTGAAAATTTTCGTCCAGGTTGGCCGAAAGTCTTGCAGTTCAGCCTTTTGCGGGAGACATCTCTTCATGAACTTATATATATATATATATATATATATATATATATATATATATATATATATATATATATATATATATAAGAGAGTATATATATATATATATATATATATATATATATATATATATATATATATATATATATATATATATCATTATTTCAATATTAAATATGAAATTTCTGTAAAATAAAATTTTATTCCGCTTCCAATAAATTACTTTTACATTTCATTTCATTTCACATATTTTTATTCTAAATGTATTTTATTATTTTATTTTCAAACTTTGTTGCATACGCAAATGAGTTCCTTTTACACACGTATTATATAAAAATATAAAATTGCATTTTATGCTTGAGGCAAGCATTTGTAACTTTCATTATTATTATTATTATTATTATTATTTATTATTATTATTATTATTATTATTATTATTATTATTTACTATATTATTATTACAATTAATATTACTATTATCCTTATCAATATTATCATTTTATTATTTATTATTATTATTATTATTATTATTATTATTATTATTATTATTATTATTATTATTATTATTATTATTATTATTATTATTATTATTATTATTATTATTATTATTATTATTATTATTTTCCACAAATATGGTGGTGGTGGTTACATGGTGTTGACAAATTTAGGTGGAAGCTGTACAAATGACATCTGTAGTGCTCAGAAAAATCTCATCAACTATGGTAATCATTTAATGCTTGTTAAGTGTGCAAAATATGCAGCGTAAAGTGGGAATCAGTTGTTTAATAAAAATTAATTTTTCTGTAGACGAAATTATCCAAAACACATTACGAAACTATGTATTGAAATTCTTCCCGTAACTAATCTTAATAATAACTGTTGTTCCTAAATGGTTTTAGTGATATGCCATACACTATTTTAAGATGTTGAATTTTTTTTTTTTATGAATTTAAGCATTTAACATTAAAAGTTTTATCTTGAAATAATACTGATAATAGATAAAAGTACTGACGGCATGCAGTAGTTGTGAAGATTTTTTTTTTTTAGAGGGGGGTGAACGAAGAAAACGAATATTTCTCCTGGCATAAAAAAAAGTCTTTTACCATATATATATATATATAGTATATATATGTTATATATATGTATAGTATATATATATATATATATATATATATATATATATATATGTTATTGCTATATATAAGGTATAGTGGGAGAGAGTTTACACTTGACACTGCTGCTCACGGCAGATCTGGTCAAGAGGGTGGAAAACAACGTCTCAAATATTCATCTAACGCAAATTACGCAGATGAGCACAGACGCAGCTAAAGTGAGTGAGATTAAATTATAGGAACGCTAAAGATGAAGAGAATTTTACTGCGAACAGAGGTGGCAGTAGCGGAAGCACCGCAGCGATCAAGTCTGGAGTTACTAATATCAACACAAACTCACAGCACCCCTTGTGCTACGCTGGCGTCGTAAAGGTGGTGGTACGAGAGTGAGAGCCCTTCGAGCACCTGCCACTACGGTACCTAAAGAAAAGAGATAAAGCAAAAACCGCCGCAAAGAGAGGGTCAAGTGAACCAGAAGATGATGAAGTTTTATAAGATGGGCTGGCTGACTGACCTCGCACTCCAAAGCCGGGTGAAACCAGCCTCCCCCAGATATGTGAGAGCAGTACCCCATACAAGGGCGGATGAGACCTTGTATAGCTGGAGTAAATGAGAAGAGGAAAAAGTCTCGCAGTCTAAACAGAACTCCCAGCTTTGAGGCCGTCCTAGCAACTGGTTGCTGTGATGTGAGGTTTCCAAAGACATTTTTTTGTTTATGTTAAGGCCAAGAATGTTTATGTTGGTTAGTAGGAGAGACGAGAGAACCGTCGAAAGAGATAGGAAAGTTAAAGGTGTCTTAGAGAGGGAGATTGCAGGAAGCTGGGCCTTTAAAGAATTAAACACATGTGCGAGATGGACTCCCACCCGAAATTCTGTCCAGATTCCAGCGAGAATAGAATCGGAAAGGTTAAGACGGAGGAGCTTTAGAAGCAAAAGAGGGAGCAGAATTGAAATTAAAGGAAGAATGAAGGGTCAGAATTATCATATAGAGTGGATAGAAAGATGTGGTGTGTAGGTTATCAATATTAATTGAAAAGCAGGAATAAAGTAGGAGACAAGACAGAACCCTGAGGAACACCAACACCACTATTGACAGAAAGTCGCAACATCAACAACAGCCGATATTGAGTTATTTGAAAGAAAGCTAGACATAAGAAGCAAAGAGAAGTTGAGGAAACCCAAAGGAGGGGAGCTGGAGAGCAGTGACGCGTGCCAGACCAGTCAAATGCTTTGATATGTCAAGCGCCACCACGCAAGTCTCCTGTAGTTCCTAAGGGCGGAAACCATAAATCTGTTAAAGAGGAAAGTATGCCAGTGGACCTCGAGCGCCGAAAGCCAAACTTGGCATCGGAAAGAAGGGAATGAGATCTCAGCAGATGGTCTAAGCAGTGAGAGTTGAGAAGAGTTTCAAAGATCTTAGATAGAACAAAAGTGTGAGCTATAGGGCGATAGTTGAAGGATCAGAGCGGCTTCCTTTTTTCTGAATAGGTTGGACATATGCGCTTCCAACACTGAGGGAATGAGGGAAAAAGTGCTAGTATTGAGGCATAGAGAATATAGTTGAACGCAGGGCGGGGCCATTTGAGGGTTAACACCCCCTCAAACTCGGGGAGGAATGCCAACCGGGCCACCCGCCTTCCTTACGTTCATAGATTTCAGAAGCCTGTATGCACCCGATCAAATGTAAATCACAGGCAAAGGCATAGGACACCTGAGAGGAGAAGGAGGAGGAAGAGGAATGCCAGGAATCGTCCAGGGGTTGAGTTTGAGGAAAATAGGGAGGCCGAATATATATATATATATATACAGGTTATATAGTATATATATATATATATATATATAGCAGAGATAAAGTAGAAGATATATATATATATATATATATATATATATATATAGTATAGCATATATATATATATATGAGCATATACTGTATGGTATTTTACCACCAAAAGGTTAGTATTTAAGCACAATACAATCAGTAATTTCTAAAATAAAATTGTAGAAAATATTTGTGAATAAAAAATTAAATAATATATAAAATTAAATAATTAACGTTCCATATAAATCAGCTACATACATCTATGGTACTTTAAATACGCGTATTGAAATTTAAAATCGATAGACGCTTGGTTTGATGAAGTTTTTAATGCATTATATTTCTGTGAATTTGTCATAATGTATTGTTTTGATGAATTATTTTGATTTATTATGATGTATTGTTTTAATGAATTGTCGTGACATATTTTTTTTTTTTTTATTTTGCATATTATATTTTCATGTATTTATTATGATGTATTTGCTTTAATGGATTATTTTGATGTGTTTTGTATTTTTTTTTATGAATTATATTGGGTTGGAGGATAGCTCAGTTGTATAGCATCGGGTATATTGTCCTCATTCGCAACAGGCGGTGGTTCAATCCCAGAGAAGGCAGTAATTTCTTTTACCTTCTCATTATATGTTCTTTCTTGTTACACATATATATATATATATAGTATATAGAAAGATATATATAAAAACAGCAAAGAGATATATATATATATATAGTATATATATATATATATATATATATATATATATATATATATATATATATATATATATATATACTTGTTGACTTGCCCCACACCAAGTTGTCACTACAATATTCTACATAGTCGTTTTTATGTCTCCTTGGGGCACTTCCTAGTGACTTATGCCGTCCTTGTTCTTCTCAACGTCCGTGCGGTCCTCATGACAGTACATAACACTACTCCAATAACCGAGATTCGCTTTCGTAGCCGCCATTGGATAAAAAGTACACCGTTCACACACCGAAGATTTGAAGTTAAAATTCCTTGCACCCTTCTTTATCGCACCTCTGGGAACGGAGGTTCCAGCTTTCACTCCATTTACGATGCCGTGGTGGTGAGCACTTTTCACTCAACTATTACTTTTCACTAACAGAGTGGCTGTAAACATTTAGGCGCATGATGACTTTCCTCAGCCATTATGTTGAAACCGGCCCATACTTAAAGATCGCGTGCATACCATTCACTATCGACTTCAAAATCTACTCCAGTCCTTTCTACCACAAGAGCAGGTGAGGTGGAAAATGAATGGCTTTGCCCACATCTCTGGTGAACCACACACTTAAGTACCACCGAACTGAAACTGCTTTGTCCCTATCCGGGCCGCCTAGTCTCCTCTGCTTCAAGACCTGCTAACGCCCCCGGTTTTCTTTTTCCGATGGCAGTGGCCTGAGACCCTCAAACTATTCCCTATTCTTCTCCTCCCACTCAAGATGGCGCTAATCGAGTTGAGACGATCTCACTATGTAACAAAAAATTTTTTTTTTTTTGTTTCTTCTTGATTTTTTATTGTTTTTTATTCAGTTTTTATGATTCCAAATATATTTTTAGTTTTTCTCTAGCATCGACCGTTTTTGTGTTACGACGGGCAGGAAGTAATTATTGGCATCTCATTTTGTATACCGTTACAAAAAAAAAAATAATTTCTTTCATTTTTGAATGTTTTTTTATTCAGTTTTATGCAGATTCCAAATATGTTTTTAGTTTTTCTTAGCATCGACCGGTTTTTGTGTTACGATGGCAGGAAGTATTTATTGGCATCTTCTCATTTTATATTGTGGTTAAATACTTCTCCTGCTATCGTAATAATAAAATGAATGATGTGAAGAGAAACTAAAAACATATTTGAATCTGCATAAAAACTGAATAAAAACAATAAAAAATCAGAAGAAACAAAAATATTTTTTTTTTTTGTAACGGTAACCACCATACAAAATGAAATGCCAATAAATACTTCCTGCCGTCATAAAACACAAAAATTGTAAATACTAGAGAAAACTAAAACATATTTGGAATCAGTTATAGAATAACTGATTAGAAAAACAATAAAAAAACAGAAACAATTTTTTTATTTTTTATTTATTTGTAACGGTAAACACCATACAAAATGAGATGCCAATAAATACTTCCTCGTAACACAAAAACGGTCGATGCTAGAGAAAACTACTAAAAACATATTTGGAATCTGCATAAAAAACTGAATAAAAAACAATAAAAAAATTGGAAGAAAGAAATTTTTTTTTTTTTATGTAACGGTAACCACCATACAAAATGAGATTCCAATAAATACTTCCTGCCGTCGTAACACAAAAACGGTCGATGCTAGAGAAAAACTAAAATATTTGGAATCTACATAAAAAACCGGAATAAAAACAAAAGAAAAATCAAAAAAAACATTTTTGTGTTACATAGTGTCTGTTTCAAGCCATGTCCGTCCTTAGCAAAAATTACACCATTACAAATCTTCACAATTGCTAGTAGTTTGTCCGTCTTATCGCAGTATACAATCAACACTAATTCAACTCATGGTCGCTATCTCCTTCCACCCTTAGGTTCTGGTAATCCCGTCGTTTCTATAGGATTTTCATAGAAATGTTCCCATTCTCTAGGTTTCCCTGATTACTTTAAGCACATTAGCTGGTCAGACCACCTGGCCCAAGACTATTCAGCTTGTTGACAACTTGACCCCTCTCTAGTATTCAATACTTCTAAACAATATTTGGAACACCCCTTCAAGCAGTCTTTACCCCCCATTGATTTTTGATTTGAACTTATCATCTGCAGAAGGAAAGTGACACAGGCGCTCCGCTTCCTACCTCGTTGGTGGCTGCTGAGCAGCGGTCAATAGCCTTGAACCCCTGAGTTTCAACATATGAACGTTTGGATACCCACAATCCCTCCTGCGGATACCTCGCTGTGTCCTGTTGCCAATTTTGAAGGTTTTCCTGACACTGTGACAAATATTCTGCAGTCATAGTCATCAGTAATTATCGACCGCGGGCCTGGCCTTGCGCCTGAACCTTACTCAAGATGGAGGTATGAAAGAGCGGGCTGGTAAGTATTCCTGAATTTTAATAGCTCTGAACTAGTAACGTCGGTATATTTTCTATCCACGACATGGCGATGATTTGCAGAACATTGTTCTTCAGTCGCTGAGAACAACATTCCCGTTCTGCGCGCTCATCATAGCACCGCCACTCTTTGTACCTACCGATGATCGCAAGTGCACAGAGTGCAGAAACGGTTTATACAAACAACATTCAGAAACCAACCTAATCGTATCCAGAATATGATTATCTTTAAGAAGCGCTGGCCTTTCCCTCGCTATTGCAACCGCAGAGCGAGAAAACGATTTTCAAAATATGCGTCCACTCACTCCACTGTAACTTCCACACCGAATACCTCCATCAATAGGGTGTCATAAAATTTCACCCAGAGAAAATGCCTCACCATCAATTGTGATCTAGTATGGCCTAATGCGACAGATGCTATTTCGGCACCTGGGCCAGTTGCCAGACATTCCTGGATTCAACTTTCCCAAGGGTCAGATACTTCCAATCGCCCAGAATCCTTCCAAAAATTACGTTCGCTTACCAAACCTCCGTAATTCTCTCCCACACATGGGGGATTTTTCCATATAACACCTATTTACTCTGATGAATTTCCGTACCTGCAAATACATAGAAGAGGGCCCCGGTCTAATACCAGCCTTGACTTCTCCTATATCATGGGGTTCACATATCCCTTGCACATGCCTAACGACTTTATATGAATAGGACTTATTTAGAAAGTTCATTTTGGTCAGTATGCCTGATTTGCAGATAGTCTACTATCACAGTCCAATCTCGATAACGCATCATTTCTGCAAGACAATAAATAAAATGATCACCGCACATCTCCTCTCCAGTCTTTT
>JABUQX010072678.1:35000-37500 GCA_015478945.1 Trachelipus rathkii
GATATATAGCAGTATATATAAGAGCAGAAAGAGTATAGCAGCAGTAGTAAGAGTACATACATGATACATATTATTATTAATATTATACATATATACATATAAGTTACATACATTTATATATACTATTACAAGATATATTACATATACATACATATATGGTTGTTGGCATACAAGTTAGCTAAGGCTGATATATTATATGTTACTACAGAGAAAGATATATTATAGCAGGTATATGTATATTATTATTATACATACATATATATTGCTAAGGTTATTAAAAGACAGTGAGTTACAAAGAGCTATATTATTAATATATTATTATTACATATATATATATATATATATATACATATTATTATTATATTATTATTATAAAAATATAAAGATATATATATATATATATATATATATATATATATATATTAGACTATATATATATATATATATATATATATATATATTAGAAAGAAGATATATATATTATATATATACATAAAGTATATATTATATTATATATTATTACATTATATTATATTATAAGAGCAGCTAAAGAAGATATATATATGATATTATATATATATATATATATATATATATATATATATATATATATATATATAAAAATTATATATCTCTATATATATATAATATATATATATATATATATATATATTATATATATATATATATATATATATATATTATATATATATATATATATATATATATATATATATATATATATATTAAGTTATTATATAGCAAAGATTGTCTCCCTTACCCATCTCTCAACTAAATGTATTGTCCATAATGACGATGAAATAAAATGGCTCAAGCAATATTTTATATATGTATAATCATGTAACATTAAAAGGAAATATCTTTCTCAAACAAACTAAAGAATGGAATACAGCAGATAGTTACAGCTAGAGAAAATCTACAGAGGTAGATGAAAATCATCAAAATTGATTTTTCAAGAGTTATTTATGCAATATAATATCACAGTCTTTGCATAAGCGGTAAAAAATCATCAATCTTGAGTGTTTGTTTATGTAGATGTTATAGGCAAGTCACAAACACCAGGTCATAGGGAAAATGTGTAAATATATAATCAATGGGAATTGATGATTGAGTAAAAAAAGTGGTGATCTGCACAAAACAAATTTTTTATTATACTTGTTAAACGAAATGAATTAAGGGTAACTGTAGTTTCGTGTTACAGCTTTTGGGACAACCTATCGACTGAGCAGTTGATGATATGAAAACATGTTTTATGAAATATTAGATCGCATACTTTTCAACTGTGTAAGATATTTAATGAAAAAAAATAAAAATCATTTTTATAATGATATTCTGGTATATAATTGGATTCAATATATCGAGTTGCCTTAACGGAAGATTAGAAATTTAAAGCCAATGTTGCTCTGTTAGCTCAAATTGAAGGTATTAAAATGGGAGGAAAAAGACGTGGAAAATATTTCCTGAAGCAGATCACATCGACACAAATGTTGTGTCGACGTCACCACCCGATGATGAACATGATTTTGAGAAAATTCTACATAAACAAGGAAGAAAACACAAAGATGAAAGACAGATGACTTAAGCAGAAAATTCCAAACACATTTTTTTTAAAAGCACAGAAAGATGTAGACAACGTAGTTCATTCCTCACTACATAATGTGAAAAAGCACGCATATAAATATCCAGAAACAGTGAAATATGCGGCTTTAGTTGCTACCATACTACCACGGTGCCAACTACACAAAGTCAATATAGAAAGACTATATTCAGCATTAATAAAGGGGTATGGTTGTGGCCCACCTGGTGTGGCAAGGAATGAACCCTACATTGACGAGATTCCATAATGAGGGTCCATCGAAGTCCCGTGAAGCCCAAGGGTGGATTTTTCTGACTGCGACGAGCTCTCACTTAAGGGTATAAAGGGGGCGGTAAGGTTGGGCTTTCTTTTCGACTTGACATATTATTTTGCTACTTTTCTATCTCAAGTGCATGTGACGCACCTTACCCCCCAGACAATGGGGAAAGAAGGTGGATGGTGATGATGAAGATAATCATAAAATCAGATTTATAGGCTTTATTAAAAGAAGATTTGGTCGAGGCTATTTAAAAAAAAAAAAAAATCCTTTTTAAATTAATTAATCAAAAGAAATTTTAACTTTCAACTTTTTTGCGTTTTTTTTTCTCTTTTCTATAAAAGTTCACGACTCCCTCCCTAACTTTTGAGAAGAGGAACTTCTCTGGAGGACTTCTCTCTTGGAATCAAATTTGGAACCTTCTCCACATGAATCCAACTCGTTAACCAATACGCTAACAAAGCGTAGAAAACTTTTAAAAGTAATGTATATTTGTTTCACATAATATGATTCAATTTTTTAATTTCAATAACCAACAACTCCAAAAAAGTTAATTTACATGCTTGCATACATACATACATACATACATACATTCATATATATATATATATATATATATATATATA
>JABUQX010072678.1:45000-56650 GCA_015478945.1 Trachelipus rathkii
CATAGTTAACCAAGGGGTTATGTTATATCAACCTTATGCAAGGACTCTGAAGCTTTTCCTAAGCTTACAGAATCATTTTTATTCACTGGTCCTTAAAACATATTTTTAACGAGGGGAAAACTACAACCCCAGCAACTTTCTTTACCTTCAAACAAAAAGTCTCTAAAATAATTTTATTAACTTTGAGAAACGACGGAATAGAGTTATTAACAATAATGAAACCTGCTTTATAAATAAAATGGTAAACAAAACATTAAATTCTCCCTTTTTTCTAACATAATTCTGACATTACTTACTGGATAACCTGATGTATTAATCCATTGTCTACGGTATGGAAAGAGCCCAAACTCAACACTCATAACATACACCAAAAGGATCATTAGCTAACAAAATGTTTCAAACGAAATTTAAGGTCGACATGTCTATATACAAACCACTTGAAAGGGTAGTTATATAATATATATATATATATATATATATATATATATATATTAAATTATATATAGTGTTTAAATATATATATTATATAAATAGTTAATTATATATATATATATATTATATATATATATATATATATTATAATATATATATTATATAATATAATATAGCGCGTGAGTGAGTGCGTGTGTGTTTTCAAAAAAGAGAGCATTGATGACTGTAAAGCAATATTTAGAAAATTTATAAAAATATTTTACAATTTATTTTAAAAAAGTTATGTAACTTACAAATTTACAATTTTTTATTTAAAAAGAAAGCACGCTTCTTCTATCTTTTGATTTGAAGCAAATTTTATCAATCACTATTATTATAAATCTTGTAAGCCATAAATTAAAAATTCTTTTTTCTCCGATCGAGAATAAGCAATTTGCCCCTAATGCCCGGGAAAAGTCCTTTTTTCCTATGCCCCCCCCATGGGGGTTTTTTCTTAAAGAAAAGGTTTTTTAATCCTATTTTTTTAAAATAAAGTGAAATACAGCGCCTTCTGCTTTTGGATACGTATTGGGTTCCAAATCCGGAAATGGTTTTATTAAAAAAGTTTAATAATAGTTTTCCCAAAACACTTTTTTTAACTCTAGGGAGTATAGTGGGCTTTCAGTTTTGTGAATTTTTCCTGTTGTATATGAGAAGAATATAAATTCTTAGTTCTATTAATGGAATCATGATATTGATTGAGGATGTATTTCTTATTCTGTTTTTTAAAAGTTTTTTTCTTTTTTATGTCCCCAATGAAAGATTTTAAGGAGTGTAAACACTTTTACAGGTTTATTACTCTAGTCCCCCATTTCTGGACTCATTGGTTTTCCCTCTTCAAAGGAAAGAATAGAATCAAATAGATAACTGAGATATGAAAAACCATAGTATTCCTCACAAGTGGCAAGAAAGTACCGGAGATGGGCCAACAATTGTAAAGATATCCCTCCGACCTATGGAAAAGAATGTAAAAATCTAATATCTTTTTTCTGGACCATAATTTTTGATTGGACGCAGTTATATCAGTTAAATTTATGCCGTAGGAGCACATTTTGGCAGGGTGGGTGGTAAAATCGGAGGTTGAAATGTCCACCCGTAAAAGGTAATTAAGTAAGCTATCTGTTTTTAATGGTTTAGTAGACGCTCTCGGCCACAGTCCGATCTGTGTGCTAGAGAGGTTTATGTTTTTGGGTATTGAGGTTATAGGGAAGCCAACCCTGGTAAACAAATGTGGTTACCTACTAGAAAAGTTTTTTTTAAGAATATTAGGAATTTGAGCTGTTTTTGGAGAGACTGAAAAGAGGAGAGCTGGATGGAGAGATGGAAGTTGTGAAGATACGAATATGTCTCTTTGTGAAATGGTAAGAAGACGCTTAGCTCCGTGCTCCCTATTAATATCACCCTTGGTAAGGAGTGTTTACAAAGAATAAAGTGGTTTATTGTAATGTTGCCGCTAGTGGTTATATATTGCATATATATGAAATGATAAATGGATTTGCCGCTTTGCTTCTTACGTGCTTTAAATATTGTTCATTTATATGATGTGTAGTAATGGAAAAATGAAAACTATGGGTACTCCGGCCCTCTGGGAAATAAGAAAGGTTTAAATCGGATCATATATAGCTCCACATTATTGTGTTATTTTTTTGTAATATAAGGAACAATATCTTTAAAGGTGTGGTTTGGTTAAAAGGTGTGGGGGACGAATTTGAAATACAATGTAAGAATGAACGGTAAAATAGGGGGTTTGTTGGTTTGTTTTGTGAAGAAAGGAGTAAATGAAAAGCGATAAAACGGAGTTTAACATGTGGAGATGGTTTTTTGTCCCATGATGGTGAAGGAAATGGAATGAATAGTCCCCGGAATTTATTGGTTTTTTTAAAGGGGTATTATAGTGGGGTGAGTTGGTGGTTTGGGAATTACGCTAACCCGGCCTTGGGGAGACGAAGAAAAAAGTGTGGAAAATTTGAGGTAAATAAAAGGATGCCCCCCCTTGGAAAGGAAGAGGATATGTGAAGTTTTGGGAGAGGCGAGTAAGAAAGGTGCCATAGGTATGTATAATAAATTTCGTGTTTTTTTTATTGTTAAGGAAGGTTACTTTTAGACGCCTTTGGTTTTATTATTTTTCTGTATGCGGCAACTCCAATATTGAAAGAAACGAAGAAATAACCACCAGTGAATAGGGCCAACAGGTCCCGCCAGTCCCACTTTGAATGCCCTATGGGAGTGGAAAAATATTTTCCCTGACTGCGAAACGGGGTTTTTCTTCATTAAAAGGTTTAAAGGGGGCGGTGAAGGCTGGGCCCTTTTTATCCCCTTTTTTCGACTTACCGTCATTATAAATTTCCCCCTTTCTACTGCCGGACCGTTCCACAAAGAACCGTGAATCACAAATTACACCCATGCTTGGGTACAAGACCTAAATACTAAATAATAATAAATAAAGAGTTTATAATTGAAGAAAACAAGATGAAAAAGCTATTAATAATAAATTAAATTAAAAAATAAAAAAAAATGATATAATTAAATATAATATAATATATATATTTATTAATAATTATAATATCTTTGGTTAATTAATATTATATCTAGTACGTGATCGGTATATATATATAAAATATTTTATAAAGCAGTAAGATTTTCCTTAAATAAAATTATATATATTATATTATAAATTATTTATAAATATATATTTAATGAGTTTGGAAAACCTTTAAAATCGAAAAGAAGCCTTTTTCATTAACCAGCATATAATAATATTTTAAAGCAAATAAAAATTTTTTATTATTTAATATGCTTTTAATTTTTTTTTTCAAAAACCTTTTGAAGTATGGGATTCAAATGGACCAAACAACGGGTTAAATTCAAACGGTATTTATGTTAAATACTTAAGACTGATTCTAGTTACCTCAAAAAGGCTAGTTTAAAGCCAGAAAGGGCTGGTCCAATAACTTTAAACAAATGAGTTGATTGCTTTTGACGCACGCAATCTGTCTTATGCAAAGAAAGCCTAAAATAAATTAAATTATTTAGAAAAATCAATCTTCTTATAATTAATTATATATATAGAAGTATATATATATTTAAATATAATAATAATGTAATAATTAAATAACATAATATTAAATAATTTATAATTATAATTATAAATAACAGAATTATTTACATTTAACTAAAACTTATTTAATTATTAATATATTATATTAATAATATTATATATGAAAGTAAGGTGGAAAATTATTTTCTAGGGAACTATATTTCATTAAAAATCTACTTTGATTTTCTACGCAACCTTATAAAAAGATAGTTTTAGAAAATTAATCACACTCAAAAAAATTTACGATTTTATTATTTACTTACTAAATAAAAATACAATCACAAAAGTTTGTACAGAGTTCCATATATAAATAAAATAAGCTTCATAACTACGCTCTCTGCTACCACTTTGATAATGATATTTATGGTTGATAGGTTAATGACATAGACATTGCACATTTCAGGTTTAGTGTAGGAAATAAATAAATATTTAATACAGCTACGTACTACATTTCCATAAAAATTTCTGATGTTCAAATTTCCCAGAAGTATCCGGTCTGATGAAGAATTAAATAATAGTAATATATTTATTGTTAAAAAAAGCCCAAATAAAAATGTAAAATTATAAATAGTAAAAAATCATTTATTGGTAAATCTCCTTTAAAACCTATTTTTATAACTCTGAGGCGATAAATTAACATCGATATTACTGATTATAAATCCAGTAAAATTTAATAAATTTCATAAAGAATCGAAACGACATCCGTTTTATAATATTTAAGAGAAAATAGATCCCTACAGGAAAAATCAACAAATATAGGAACGATGTATAATGTTTGCAATTGAGGCTCGTTAAAAAAGTACAAGAAAAATATGTCTTAAGCAGAGCATAAATGAACATTGTAAATAAAATGGTTATGAGCCCTTTTTTAAGGAAAATAAAAACAAAAAATTTCAACAAAAATAACAAATAATTGGACCGCGAGGTTAATAATCACAAAATAAAAAATTACGTAAACGGGAATAAATCCGCACAAAAAATTGACCTATAGAAAAATGGTGGACAAATTAGTTCCCATGTTAACAATTGTATATGCCCAAATGGACCAATTTTAATTTCCTACCCAGTTTTAAAGCGTACCATATGATGTATAAGAAAATTAAATTTTGAACGAAATTTAATTTAAGAAATAGTTAACCAAAGGGGTTTTTTTTAATCGTTTTTTTATAATCCAACCAATATAAGTGCAATAGGACTCTGAACCCCTTTGCATCCTAAGTTTTTTACAGAATTCATTTTTTAACAAATGATTTATCCCTTAAAAACAATAATTAATTTTTTTTTTAGAGGGGGAAAAAAAAGCTACATAACCCTTCAAGTTATCTTTATTACTTGAACATTTTTTCTATTGTATTTAGTTGATTATATATTTAATTAACTTTGAAAACGTATCCGGGAATTAGTGAAAGTGTCATTTTTTTAAACAACCTAATATAATGATAAAATCCTGGCTTTAATAAATTAAAAAAATGGTAAAACCAAACAATTAAGATTTTTCCCCTTTTTTTTTCTAGACAACACATCCCGTCATTGACTATTAACTGTTTATGTTTAACCCTGAAATATTTAATCATTTGTCCTTACGGTTATGGAAAGAGCCCCCCAAAACTCATAACCGTTCATAAACAACACCAATGAAGGCAAATCAAGTAGCATCTACACAGGGGTGCTTTTGCCAAAACGTAATAATTTTTTAAAGGTCCTACAATATCTTTTTATAATACAAACCAAATTGAAAAGGTAAAAAAGTTTTTTAAAATCATTTTCAGGATATATTATATATATTATATAATAATATGTATATATATGTAAGATAAATAATAATATATTATATATAGAGTTTATAATTATAATATATATATATAATATATATATATATTATATAATCCAAATAATAAGACGGAGCTCTAATTATATGTAGGCTAATATTACTCTCTTTTGGAAGTGAAATCGCCATGAGGCGACAAGATGAGAAAGAAAATATTTTTATTTTATTAACACTTTTCTATTATGAATAATATGTGTATTTTTTCTAGAAAATACCACAAAAATAAATATGCAACACCTTTTTAATTGTAAGAAATAATTATACACTAAGGCTCAACCCCACCTGAAGATGTTTCAATTTCCAGCAAAATTGTATTTTATTATCCCCCGATTTCTATTTGAATAGGCTAACTATTCGTATAGATGAAAAATGTAAAGACAAATGAATAATAAGGAAAGATAAAATTAATTTAGGTATATAATAAGGATTTTTTAAATTCAATGAAACAAATTTATTTCATTTGGGAAAGTTTTTTATGGGATTTAATTAACTTAAATTTAAAAATAAATTTTTTTTATTTTACCGAGCTTATTTATTCTTTTGGTACAATTAAAGGGGATAAAACTTCATAAACCAAAAGCACCAAACTATATACCAAACCATAAAGTAAAATGGTTTTTTTTTATTCGACGGGAGACAATAATGGTTAACTTTAATTGGGTTTGAAAAAACAAAACCAAAAAAACTTGTTTCTATTTTGAAAACAAAGTTATTAAGTAGTTCAAGAGAGATAAATTTTTTTTTTTTAAAATATTTTTCCACAAAATAAACTTAAGAACATAATTAATAATCTATTTTTATTTCTAATTTTTAATTTTTGATTATTTATTTCCAATAATATTTTTTATCGATGACAGCTTAAAAAAAACTACTACCTATCCAAATTTTTATGTGGGTAATATTTTAATATTTGTTAATAACTGCTAATAATGGAATTTAATATTTTTTTATTTTTTTTTTTTTAGAAAATTTTTTAAAAATAATTTTTTAAGTTACTTTTCATATTTATTTGGGACAGAGCATATTCAACCATTGGGCGTTGTATAAACACCTTTAATCACACCTTCTAACTCGCTGCGCTCTTTATCCCTAAATCCAAGTAAAACATTTCTAATATAATTATAAATTTTTTTTTTAAAGTTAGAAAGCCAACCTTTTAAAATTATTTGGAAAATTTTTGGTTTTTTTTTAAAAGTTAAAAAATTTGTACAAATCCCTCTGAAAAGGTACTTGATGCATAATGTTATTCTTATTTCTGACAGAGATTTACAATCTTGTTTCTTCCAATCCATCGGCTCTTGATCAACTAAAGATCCTCTTCTAAGTCGGTTCCTATACAAAATTACATTTTTAAATATAAAACGGTCAGTTTTAATTTTACACGTTTTAAATGTGAAGACATGTTGAAACTTATTCTTAACAAAATAAATCTGTTCGAGTTTTTTTTTTTATACAGGATGTTTTTATAATTTTTTTTTTTTAAATATCTCAAATGTATAAGAAAAAAAATGAAATGCCCCTAGACAAACACAAAATAAACATTTGGAAAATTTTTTTTCCTCCATTTTTTAAGACGGAAAAAGAAATATTAAAACTCAATAATATTATAATATATATAATATATTAATATTATATAATAAATATATATATACCTATATATATATATATATATAATATATATATATTATTTATATATAATAAAATATAAAATATATATATATAATTATATATAATATATAATATATAATTATTTATATAATAAATATTTAAATATATAAATTATATAATATATTATATAATAATAATGGTTATATGTATTAATAATAAATTAATAATAATATATATATAATAATATATATATATATAATATATATATAATATTTATATATATATATAATATAATATAATTATAATATATATATTATATTATATATAATTAAATATATTATTATATATATATATATATAATATATATATTATTAATTATAGGTTTAATATTGCTTTCCTTTAATTGATTTTAAATAAGTAACAAGTTTCAAAAGAAGTTGAAGTATCCCGAGAGCAGTGAAACCTTTGAAAACCTTGTCCCGAAGAATGTCTTTTTCTATCTTTGGGGAAGAGGCGGAATCGGAAACTTTAGTAAGTAACCCTTCCCCTGTTTTACACATGTTCTAACGGTGAACGTATGCCTTTATTTTGGGTCATAAGATTCTCCTTTTCTCCCAGTGAAAATATTTTTTATTTTTTCGTCCCTTTAATTATTGCAAAATTATTCTTATTTCGCAAAACGAAGGAAATGTTTAATGTGCCATAGTCGGACCCCGATTCTTGGAACCTTTTTGGGGTCCCGGCCTTTGCCCTTCCTGTAAACCCGAAAGCACCCCTGAAAAAATGCCCCGGTTGTAGCCCCCCCAGAGGTGGGTAACCAATACATACCCACCTACCTTACCCCTTGGTGGATTTTAAAATATTTGTTAAAAGAGTGAAATTATTTTTTTTCAAAAGCCAGTGGGGAAATTATCGAAGCAGGGAATTTTTGAAAAATCTTTTCCCGAGATTGCCCTTCTATTTTATTTTTTGAGGAGGTCGCAATTCGGGACTAAGTGCGCGCGCTAGAGCCTCCCCTGTACCATTGTTCCTAAACAGTGGGAGCGCTGGTTTGTTCGATGGTTAATTCCGAGTCCCGGCCGCGGAGTTGGACATTTTTTTTTTTTCCTTCCCTTAATCTAAATTTCCAAATTTTGGTTCTCAACAACAAAATAATTTGTTGCGCAATGTCCGGCCATTTACATTGGACTTTTTTTGGTTTCCGTTATTTGCTCCTGAATTCAACACAATGAACACCCTGATAAAGAAATGCCCTGTAAAAGCCCCCCTATGCATGGATATATAATATATCGATCGATGTATGAATTATTCAGTATTGAAAAAAAGGTTTTATTCAAAGCAAAGCAAGAAGCTTAAAATCTTGAAAAACTCCCAGAGAAATTTGGCCCTTCCTTTTTTTTTCCTTTGGGGGAAAAGGTGGAAATCCGGAACTAGTTGGGGTAGAAAGCCACCCCTCCTAAACATTTTGTCTTAACGGCGACCGACATAAAATTGGGGAGTCCGATGGGTATTCGAGTTCCCCTGGTGGGGCGGAGGAAAAATAAATTCGGTCTTTATTAATTGTCAAATTTTAGTTTCCCGCCCACACGGCATCTATGGTTGCGCATAGTATGGCCCGTTCCCTTGAACTTTGGGGTCGGTTTGGGTCCTTAGTTAAAGCCCAGTGAAACTCAGAAGAAAATGCCCCCGTTGGGGGATAAAAGACCCCCAGCAGAAAAAGAAATTTTTCCCAATAAGACCTTTCCGTACCGAAAATTTTAAAAAGTAAAGTGTCCACGCAGTCCTCGCCCAAAAGCCACAATATTTGCACTAATTGAATGCAGGTACAAGCATTTTATGAAAAAAAAACTTCCCGAAGAATGTCCCTATCCTTTTAATCTAGGGAGGTGGGGTTTCCGGACCTAAGTGGGTAAAAGAGCCTCCCCCTGGGTTAATAATTTTGGTTCCTTAAACGCGCGACCTGGTTTGGTCCCGATAGTTTCGAGTTCCTGGCTGCGCAAGCCGGAAATTTTTTTTTCCGTCCTTATTGGCAATGACCAAAGTTTGATAAAAAGCAAGCAATGGTTGTGGATGCGCCTGGTTGGCCGTCCCTGAACCTTGGTTCCGTTTGGTCCTTGTTTTAAACCCCAAATAGAGCACCCCTTGGGGAAGAATGCCCCCCTCGTTGGTAGCCCCCTAGAGGGGGTTCCCCAAACATCCTTCCCATATTCTGTGGATTTTTTAATAAGTATCCGAAGTTTTATTTTCAAAAAGCAAGTGAAAATTCTGAACAGGAAACTTAAAAACTGTTAACGAATACCTTTTTTTTTCTTGGGGTTGGGTTCGGATTCACTTGACTAGTGGGTTTTTTAACACTTTGATACAATTGTTTCCTTATACAGCAGACCTGTTTTTGTCGATGGTTCGGAAGTCCTGGGCGCGAGGGTGCCAAAATTTTTTTCTTCTGTCCCATTAATAAGGCACAAAATTTTGTTTTCGCAAACATAGACCAAAGGTTTTTTGTTTTTGCCCCATATCGGCCGTGGGCCTGAAAAACTTTTTGGTTTGGTTGCTCCCTGTAACACGGGGGAGCAAACCTAGCAAAGAAATGGCCCTTTTTTAGCCCCCCAGCGGGGGTCCAAACACCCTTCTATGGATTTGATAAATATCGAGTTTTTATGAGCAAATCAACAGCAACAAACAAAAGCAAGAAAATTTCCAAAACTTTCGAGATGCTCTTTTTTTCTGGGAGGGCGAGGGAAAATCCGCCAATAGGGGGGTTAAAGCCTCCCCTGCCCACAATTGTTCCCCTATACCGCAGACGCCTTGTTGGTCGCAAAGGTTGGTGTTGGGTTCCCTCAAGCGCCGGCCAGAGAAAATTTTTTTATCTGCGATTATTTGGCCAAAAATTTTTGTCGCAACAAAGCATCGTTTGGTGCCCCCATGTTTGGGCGGGTTTCCCTGAACCCTTTTTTGGCCCCGTTGCTCTTGGTAAAACCAGAGCAACCAGAAAAAGAGAGTGAGAAGGGCCCACCAGGGGATTATCATACCACCCCTTCCTCCGGCCTATAGGGGATATTTTTTAATATAGTTATCGATTCTTTTCCCTAGTAAGCCCAGATTGGCAAAGATCCGAGCAGGAAACTTGGAAAAAAAAAAGCTGTCAAAAACATGAAAATCTTATTCGGCTCTTAATATATATTATTTTTTAAATGTTGGGTTTTTTTGTCCCGGATCGGACTAGTGGTGGAACTTCCCCCTGTACATTGGTTCCTAACGGTGAACGCTGTTGGGATATTGACCGTGTGTACTCGTGAGAGTTTTAACCCTGTGCGAAGTGATCCATCATTTTTCTTCGTCCCCTTTATATTATGTGGCCAATTTTTTAAATACGCAACGAGAGAAATGAGTATTACCTCAAATGGTTTACGGCGTGGGCCCTGACCTTGGGGTTTTGGGGTTGCTTCCGTTAACACGGGGGAGGCAAATCTTAAGCCAAGAAATGGCTGGTTGGTAGCAGCGCGAGTGCAGGAGAGGGGAAATAAAGCATATACCTAACTGTATTTCCTGCCTATGATTTTAAAATAATGTACCATTGGTGTTTATGCTTTAATTCACGCAGTTGGGGAAAAATTATCGGAGAGATGCCGAAGGAGACCCTGTTTGGGAAATCTAAGTTTTTTCCACGAGATAAACTCATTTCCTCTATTCCCCCTGGGAAGGTGGCCCCAGATCGGACTAGTGGGGGTAAAGAAAATGTCCCCTTCCTGTTAACATTTGTCTAACAGTCTGAAATCCGCTATCTGCTTGTCCCGATGGGTTTTCGAAGGTCCTGGCGGCGGTATTGTAGAAATTTTTTAATCATTCCTTTTTGTTTTATTTTGATCTCAAATTTATCGCAACAAAAGCCAAATACATTTATGTCCCATCCCATGTCCGGAGGTGGGCCTTTGAAAAACCCTTGGGTTTGGGTTTTTGCTCCCTGTTACTCCCAGGGAGCAACCCCAATCAAAAAATGCCGTGTAATCCCCCAAGCCAGATAAGTTCTTATAATCTTAATTTATCTTTATATCTTTGTAACCTACCTTAATTTTCAAGAAACAATAGTCCCTCACTACTATATATTCATTAGCCCACCAGGTAAAATAGCAGTAGCAGTCCATGTTAAGAACCCTAGCACACTCCAACTTAATTCCCCTAAAATGCAATCCACTAAAGGATTTAATATAATTGCAACCAAGCCATCTTCCCCTTTATCAATTTCAACGAGAACCTTTCCCTACTACCATTCGCATCATCCGTTCTTTTCAAAATCCTACTTTATTATCCCCCTATATTTTTGCTTCAAGCATTTTTGTTTCCAAGCCTGCCCCTCTAACCATCTAACATGCCCTTTTTTATAAACACAGAGAAATAATCCTCCCTTCCAATCTCAAAACCATAACCTTAACTTCTTAATTTCCTAATCGTATTTTATTTTTTAACTTTTCAAAACACTTACTATTATTTTATTCATTATTTCCTTATCATTATTAAACACACCCCTGCCAAAAATCTCACTCCTTTAAATTTCCTAAAATTCCTCCCATTTCAAAAGCTAATTTTCAAAATATATTTTTATTTCTCACCTACTCTTAAAATCAAATCCCTCTATATAATAAGGTAGT
>JABUQX010072679.1:0-30244 GCA_015478945.1 Trachelipus rathkii
ATAGATTCATCTTCTTTAATATTATCAAGATCGTGTTGATTGCATAATGCTATCATTGCTTTCGGAATATCATCGTCACTTATATTCTTGCTACTAAACTCTGAAAGAATTTCTTTGGCACAGTTTAAGGTGTATTCTCGTATCAAGTTGGTTGATGTGTCAGTATTGTAGGAAGAACATTCATCAGTACCCGTTTCCCTAGAAAAATTTTCTGTCTTCTCATCTGCGACAGGTTCATTCAATGAACTGACTTCTGCTTTTATGCTGGAATTTGAATTTATCAAAATAATTGGCTTGGTTTCTTTTATACATTTCTTGCTTAGAGGACAAGGCTTTTGTTTACGAGTTTGAGATTTCATTGCAATGGAACTGGAAGAAAGTTTGCTATGAGTCTCTGGACTAGAATTTCTCTTCAAGGGATTAATGCCTTCTTCTTTGTTCTTGTGACTTAGTGAATCTACAACAGAATCATTACAGGGAGTCAAGTTCTGAGAAGCCTCTCTTTTTGATTTCTTTGAGGTAGTGCGAGAATCAGATCCTCTAGAATCTTCAAAACTCTCACTTGATAGGTACTTATTTTTTTTAGTTAACTTTTCCACATATGGAGCATCATAAAAGTAACTAAGAGGTATTTTATTATATTGCTTAGATGAGAACACCAAATATTGTTTCAGATTTTTATAGAAAGAAGGCATAGATTCATCTTCCCTAATATCATCTAGTTCTTTTCCCTTACACAACGATATTATAGCATTAGGAATATCTTCATCTTTTATCTCCTCATCAGTAAACTCTGAGAGAGTTTTTCTGGAACATTTTAAGACGTATTCTCGCATTTCATTACTTAACTCGCCATTACTGCCGACCCAACACTATTACAATGGCTTAAACCAGATCGCCATCCATTAGATCATTCACAGCAATTCCACTTCAACAAACCCTTTGGACACTGTCCCACATTCATTTCTTCCAAATAATCCTCATCCCCCCTGAAATAACGACAAAAAGGCTTCATTATTCTCACTAACCGTTTGCCAAAGTCTCCAAAAAAAATCTCTCCATCATTAATACAAAACTGCGTCAAGCGATTCTCTCTCATTCTCTTCATCTTTCACAGCAGACCTCCTCCCTACCCACCAATCACCAAATTATCGCATACCAGATGATATTAGCAGCTTTTCCAATCACGAGACGTAATATAGCATCATCACACAGAATATGATACCATTAGAACTTGTTACTCGTCCAACGAATGACGCTCTCCTCTCAATTCCTCCATACCCTCATAACCATGACGCCAATCTCACTCATCCAATAGGTTTCTGAACAACAATGCCATCCCTAAAACAAGAACCCAAAAGAATTTAGGACTTACTTAGACACCACTGACGTTCTCCACACTCGACCAAATCACCTCATCACCCAACGGAAAAACCTCCGAACCCTTTCCCAAACACAACTTTAGTGAAGGAAACACACTACCACCACTTATAAACAACTACTCAGAACAAATAACTATGATCCCCACATGGTCGGCACTGTCAAATTAAATCAATAAAATTCAAATCACACAAAACACGCCCTCAGTTATCACTGATGTACTAACACCTATCCAACATTTACGTACAGACTTAATACCTTCCTATTCTCACACTGAGATGTGGGACTCATTCTACCAGAACTCTAAATCCAACCACCAGTCCCAAATGATTCTCACCTCCCGAACAGACTAAATCTCACCCTATCTCACAGCTAAATTCTATCATGAATCTGACAACATATATTCCCCCTCCCCCATTTTCCCCCTCCCCCTCAATAGATATGGCTTACACAATTAAATACACATTCTACACATACCTACAACCGCCGAAAACAACTTACTAATTTCCAGTTAAGGAAGAACACGTCCAGAAGGGCCAATTGACCGCTCGCAGCAATATCCACCCAAAACTTACAATAAAATATATATTCCAAACTAGCAATGTCCCTCCCCACCATGCACCGAGTCACATTCCAACACAATGGGCACTTCCTTTGTGTTTCTCGCTCTCGACGCCCTTGACCGACTTCTCTTATCTTTCCTTTCTCGACCTCTTTAACCGCCAAGAGCGGTTGCGCATTCTGGAAGAGTGTGCTCCAATGCAGGCAGGGCAGAAGTAGATAAGTAAATATATATATATTATAAATATATATATATATTATATATATATATATATAGATATATATATATATAATATATTATATATATATATACACGCCAAATGTATCGAACATATGAGGTTCAGCGGAGAATCTGTTCTGTAAGTTAGCTGAATAAAAGCACACAAGCAGTTGACTTCAAGCCATATGAATTAACGAACACATAAAAGACTATAAAAAATGTTGTTTATATACGTCGGAATTAGTAAATTATCCTTTCCGTAAATTTTTCTAATTTCGAAAAATGAGTTTTTTTTTTTTTTTAGGTTTGTCTATTAATATAAAACCTTAAAAACGTTGTCTGGCAAACTCTAAGGTTTAGTTTTATATTATAAGATTAGGGGGGCAGGCCCCACCTGCTACGCCCATATTATATATAAATTATATAATATTATATATATATATATATATATAATATATATATATAATATATATATTATATATTAGATATAAATAGTTATTCCATACGAAATGATCATGAAACCGATTGACCACTCAAATTTTTTTCAAACTAACATTTTTGAAGACCTTCGACCGAGAGGAATGAATGGTGTATATGTGCAGGCTATAGATTGATTTTCATAGATATTCGACTTTATTGGTTAAAAAAATCGAATTTAAACTTGATATCTTCAAAACTATGAAGACTTACAGAATGTATTTATACCTCTTTGAATACTTAGATAGTTTAAACTTTACTCTTGCGAATGTTTATCCAAGGTAATATAAAGTTGACCTCATATTTACTTTGACCTTTTAGTAGTCAAAAACACCCATATCCGATTTTTAAATTTTATCCTATAAATTACTTCTTAAAATTATAATCTAAAAAATTGGTTTTGGAGAATTAATGAGAATTTGATCAAATGAAGGTTTTTCTGTTATTTTCATAAATAAATTTTTTTTTAAAATCACTTTAATTTTATAACTTTTTATTATAAAATATATATTATATATATATTATATATATAATATACTATATATATATATATTTATATAATATATATATAGATAATATTATATATTATTATATTAATATAATATACAATATATATAGTATATTATATATCAGGCTTGGGTTCAAATACAAGTACTTGTACTTGTACTTAGACTTAAGTACATTTTTTGGAGTACTATGACGTCAGAAAGAGAAACCAGTTGTATGTATTGAACCTGCAGAAGAAAAAGAGAGTCTTGCTTTTTAACTTGCAATTATATTTTTTTATCATTTTTCACATATGATATTATTATTTCTTATGTATTCTAAATAAATTTCAATATTAGTTGCAAGTATTCATTAATATATTATATATATATATTATTATATATATTACTATATATATATTAATAATATATAAATATAATATATTATCGAGGATTGAACAAAAATATTGATACATTTTACATATTGATAAGACCGACTAGGTTTTGGTAAGATCTTCTTCATTCCAGACACTTCAATAAATATAAAATTTACAAAATATATATACAATTAATTAAAGGTTAAAATAATATAAAATCGAAATAAATAAATCATTTAGATAAATTTAATGATTACAATTTATGTAGTTAAAGGTTCCTATAAAACAAATCTCACTCGTAGTTTATTAAAGACTGAGTTAAAAATTATTTCTTTAAGTCGGTATTTGGATGTCCAATTATACAAGGATTCTAACAATTGAAGATTGGGTTCATCGTATGGAATCATTATTCCAAAATTCGTATCATGTATATTGTCGTTTTCTGAAGAGAATGGGCTTTATAGCTGAATAGGTATGATGTAAATGTTCTAGATCTAAATGAGAATACTTTTATCAGCAATATCATCATGGAAGGTTTGTATGTTATTCTATGTAATGTGATCACAGTCACCCATGATATATACTGATGAGCATATAAGGTACGGGAGTTATGCTTTAATTTAAAATATTTCCAGATTTTTTCCACTAGAAATAATAATCTAAAATTAATCTGTGCTAAGTTGATTTTTAAATGACCATATCAATTTTACGTCAAATTTGAACTGATTTCTCCAGAAACGGCAACTCAATATCAAAATATCCTTAGAGCTGTTAATTTTAGCCTGAGTTGATCTTTAATTTGTGAAGTAATTTTGAAAAGTGACGGCAATTATAATTCTGGAACCCATTCTTCAGAAATAATGTTTTTCAGGAATCAAGTTCTTTTGTAAAATTAATATAAATGACGAAATTTTTTATCCTCAAAAAGAGTTTTAATTAAGGTGATTTTAAAAATATGAGGAATGTAAAGAATAAGTTTTTTCGTCAATCGTAAAGTATATAGGCTAATGTTATTGATGGATGAGAAGTTGTGTAGCAAAGTGTTTATGAAGAGTATAGTCGAGAGATTGGAGGAGAGAATTAATAGTACCTTATATATTGTAGATGGATTAAGTAATGAGATTTAGAGTTAATTAGTTTACTTGGTTTTGTATGAGAGATATAATGCTGGTATTTTGGTTGAAAGAGTGCTGTCGAGTGACTGAAGGACTTGATGTGAGAAACAAGTGCTTTAGCGTAATGTTAGAGATGTGTGGAGCCCAATATTAAGTTAAAAATAATTAAGAAAAAAAAATTAAATTCTATTTAGTTTATGGGTTTGCAACAGCGCCGATAGATTAATAGAAGGCTATGGCAGGTTTGTCAAATATGAGTTGTTGTAAGCTTCTGAATGGGAATCAAAAGTATGCATGACATTAGTGAAGCGTGTGTAAAAATAGTCGAAAGTGATTGGGTTTAATATTAATAGCAGAGTGAGAGATTGTGATGTCTCCTTGGTTATTCCAATTTATTATAGGAGGGTTTATGGAAGATTAGAGTGGGGGAGGGATGATGTTAGAATGATGGAGAATTGAAGAAGAGTGGAGGGTGCCCTACTTATATGCGGGATGTTTGTGTGTGCGAATCTGAAGAGATTTGAGAGATTTGAGAGAGTAGATTGGTAGGGTGTGAAAAGAGGGTTTGATAACGTAGATAATAAGTAGGTTTATCGCGTTGTAGTGAGGACAGTCTCGGTGTGAAGTCTTTGCTAGATGCTGAGCAGCTGGAAAAAGTTTGAGTTTAAATATTTACATTATATGTTGGATAAAAAGAGATGGTGATGGAGAGTGTAGTAGAAAGTTGTGAATGCCAGGAAGGTGGCAATTAAATCCTTGGTGATTGTAAAGAGACTAAGTCTTGAGTAGGCTAGGGTCTTACATGGTTGTTACCTGTGTTAGTATATAGTAGTGAGACTATGGTCTGAATAAGAGGGTATATCTAAGACAGTGTTCAGATTACATCTTAGGGAAGTGCTAGGTGTGAAGAATTGTAAAATTGGGAATGACCGCTATTGAGTAACATAAGAGATGTTTCATTAGAGAATAGAATGAAAGTACTCCATCTTGTGAAGTGATGTGGAAAGGATGAGATAGTCGGTTGGTTAACGGATATGTATTAGTTGGTGAGTGTGTGAGGAATCAACGGCTGGGAGACGAAGGTAAAAAGTGGATTGAACAGTAACAGAATGCCTGAGAGAGAACTGAGTTGGCAGAGGCAGAGGAAAGGTGCATAATGGAGTGAATGGCGGGTTTTGTGAGAGGGTATGATTGTAGCCCACGGGGCAAGGAGAACCCGACATTGACGAGTGCCATAGTGAGGGTCGTCGCTGAGTCATGATACTCTAGGGGGTTTTGATGTGACGAGTTACTCACAAAAAGTGATATAAAGTGGCAGGTAATGATTGAGCTTTTTCGACTTGCTCATATTCTTCTACTACTTTCCTATTTCCGGTGTATGCGTAGAGGTGGTATGATGTGTGTATATATATTATAATAATATAATTTATATTTATATTATATATATATAATATATAAATATTATATATAGAATATATCATATATATATTAATATAATATATATTATATTATATACAAGTTTCAAAGCTCTATCTCTTATAGAAAGTTTGGTAATTTTGGAAATTTAAAAAAGTGTGTGGGTTATAAGCCTTACCTATTATGCCGTTCGATTATATTATATAATTTATATATATATATATATATATATATATTTAAAATATAATATATTATATTATTATTAATTATTAATATATTATTTTTTTATTTTTTTCACTTGGTCCATGGGGCATTGCACATTACAGCGGTTATTACTGCTGATTATCCGATGCGCCAGAGGGGCATCCTGATAGAGCATGTTGATTTTCTGCCTAATGCTGACCCCATGGCTTTCCTTAAGAGTTCCCAAGACAAACGGTGAAATTGAATTCAATTTCTCTATCCAGAATGAGCTGACTTTTCCATTGCCTTGGTTATCTAGTTTGTATGTACTCTACCAGTTTGCAGTTAGTGAATCAAACAAACACGAAATGTGGAATTACACAAAATATCATTTGTTGTGAATTTTCAATGAAGTGATGATATGTCTTGGGTGTATAAAGTTACCTAACTAATCATTAGTCAGGTGTGTTTAAACACTAGATAACCACCATTGAGTATATATCTTTATGTCACAAATCTATTTTCTTCAGTTCCGATCTCTGTCTTTATCATATTTTACTATTTTAAAAACATTTGCATTAGAAAACTGTTTCACTTCAGTATGTCTTTTGGAGAGTATGCTAGTAGACAAGCTGTCCAGTCTCCGCCGTGACTTATGATAAGATCAGCTTTCTTAAAATCTTTTTCTAAATCATACATTTCTTTCTGGATATTTTCAAGTGAAGAATATAGAAGATGACCATTTAATATTTCTTTCCGCAAATCAAAATTGCTTTTTTAGTCATTGTTTTCATTAAAAAGTACAAATTAAGACTCTTCTTAATTTATAATAGTGCAACCTAGCAACACAGGACCTTTCCATGTTGAGGTGGCAAAAAAAGGCACAGGCTTTAAATGTTAAAATCTTGCCATGAAGACTAAAATTTAAAAATTTGAAAGATGATCTTGAGCAATTGCTCATCTTGATGTATGTTGGAGTTGAGACATTAATTTGTTCAAGAAATTTATCAGCTTTTTACTGGAAACATGGATGCTTACAGTATCATGTTTTAAACAGTGTGAGATGATAGCAACATTAAATGCTCTACTTTATTAATATCTTTTTGGACAAATAAAGATTGATTTGTAGCACGAGCATGCTCCGGAGTTGAGCGCATCTGCAATCTAGAGGAAGTAATTTTCAGAAAATTCGCACTAACTAAAAATTCCCACTTCAGATTTTTTCCCCTGAAAAAGAATTGTCTTCCGTTTGCAATATATATGGTTTTGAGTAAAGCCTAAGTAAGAACAGGAAAAAATCATTAGAATGCAAATCGACTATTTTATCAATTTTTTCTGTCTTCAGTAGCCATGTATATAAGCACATCAAATGATAGTTGAAAATTGTCAAATAGTAGGTCTCCGTTCACTATTCGGTTTTCATTAATGAAATTTACAAATGCAGTTATAATAATGAGGGTTATCATAAAAGCACTTTTAAGCATTGTTTATAATCTGTCAAATGCCACAGTTTCCCTTTCATTAATGCATCAATTCTTGTTCCTGATAATCATTAACTTTACTTTTGATTGTATTGTATAAAGCAAATGTTATGAGTTTCCACTGGCACTGCCAGGATACTTCCTAATTGGTTGAGTCCGAATTTTGAAACCTATTTTTATATTGGATATTAGTCTTAAACAAATTTATGCTTTCTTTTAAATAATAGTACTAAATATTTTAGTCGGGACTATCACCAAACTGAGACTGTCTGTTTAGTTCTTTCTCCATGCTTTAATTCGACTATTTCTCTTCTTATAAAATTTGACATCTTCAATGTCTGCCACGGAAACACAGGAATTTTCGTTAATTAGGCATGTTGAGTTCTTGATTCTTGACCAGCTTTTTAGACTGCTTTGCTAATTGTAATTTTGAATCCAAATTCTTTTTCAATTTATAATACTCAGCTTTTGTATATGTTAAATTTGCACTTTTCAGCTTAACTTCACTACATTTAACTTCCTTTTAACGTCATATGATCTGTATCACGGTATACAAACCTCTATTGAAACATTCTTTAAAAAGTTCATGTGGTCGAGGTCCTCTTCTTTTCCCATTTCTGTTCTATTTTTATGCAAATTCTATTCTTTATAACCTAACTCTTCTCTAGCTTTGTTGTTTTATAGGTGAGATTAATACAATCAATGCTTAGACGAAGTCTTTATTAAGAACAGCATGTTATATTACATATTATCAATTTTTCTGTGTGAGAACATTATTACAATAAATTATAATAGCCTATATATATTATATTATATTATATTATATATAAATATATATATAATATATTTATATTATATACTATATATATATACTATATATATAGCTATAATTCATATTATTACAGAAAATAAAGCACTTAAAAAGTAATTAATATATATAAATATCATAATATATATATAATATATATTATATATATAATTTTAATTATATATTATATATATATACTTATTATTATATATTATATTATATGTATATATATAATTAATATATATATACTATTATATAAATATATATTATATTAATTATATTAATATATTATATATATATTATATAATTATATATTAGTAGATTAATCAAACTAACCTTTTCTCTTTCTCTCTTTCCTCATTCTTTAATTTATCCTGCACATATAACTATGTTGACGGCTCTTGAAATATCTTGTTATCTGTATTTCTTCTCTAATTATATGCTTTCTTTTCTTTTATATGCCGTTAATCTCATATTCTTTGCATCGTTTTATATAAATTTCTTGATCACCCATAAGCTCCTCTTTTTTGTTTTCACCTCACGTGATGTATTTGAATAATCCTTGTTCTTCGTCCATTTAATTTTGTTGATTGTCGCTTAAGACACTTCGAAAATTCATTTCCTCCAATAAAATAAATCGTTCACATGGGTACACATTACTCCTAATAACTCATTATCCCTTGTCCAAATAAATATTGTTAAATCTAATGAGTATTTATCTCCTCCTCCTTTTCCGTCTCCTTCTTCTCCTTCTCCTTTTCATTCTCCTTCTCCATCCCTTTCTCCTTTTCCTTCTTTCCCTTCTCCTCCCCTGTCTCCCTTCTCCTTCCCTTATTTTCTCTACAATAAACCACCTCTCCATTTACAGCCTTCTTCACCTTATGATCTCTCACACCTTCCATCAATGCCCCTGAAGAGCTCGAACCACTCTTGTTTTTAAGATCTCCTTCCTTCTTTTCTTCGGTAATCTCCTTCTCTTCCATAGTCTACATCTTTTTCGTTGTCCCCTTCTCTTCTGTAGTCTCCTTACCTTTCGTTGTTTCCTTCTCTTCTATAGTCCCCTTCTCTTCCGTAGTCTCCTTCCTTTACGTAGTCTCCTTCCCTCTTAGTTCCTTCCCTTTCATTAGCTACTTAATCTTCATTGAATCTTCCCCTTAATCCGTTAAGTCTCTTCTCTTTCTGTCTCCTTCCCTATAGTTTTCTCCTTCTTTATGTATCTTCTTCTCCTTAGTTTCTTAGTTTTTTCTTTTTCTGGTATTCATATCTTCTTTCATTTTCTTTGCAATACGCTCTGAGATTAAACAAAACAACAGACGAAGTCTTTATAAGAACAACAATTGTATATTTACATAAATTATCAATTTTATCTTGGGTAGTGAAGCAACATTATATTCAATATATAATAATATATATATAATATATATATATTAATATATATATATATATTATACTATATATATATATATATATATAATATATAATATATATATATATAATAAATAATGGTGGCATTACATGTGTTTGAAGGATTGCCTAAGGGGGTGTCCCAAAAGTGCAGCCTTAGCGAGTAAGAATATAGTGAAGGAAAAGATGGGGAGGAGAGGGGTAATTAGGGTGGATGTATGAATGTGAGGGGTAAACGAGGATTTGAGAGGGAGGAAGTGGGTTAATGTTTGAAGAAAAGATTGGAAGTGCTGGGGCATAAGCGGAAAACTCAGTTGAAGGGAGAAAAGTGAGGTGGATTTGAAATACAGGGGTGATTTCAGGGGGAATGAGGAGAGTGAGGGCGATGGGAGGGTGACATAGTTTGATGAAAAGAGGGTGGGATAAGTAAGCAGTGTTAGTCAGAGATTCCAGGTAATGTGGGTGAAGTGAAATTGGGGGGGAAATGTGGGTTTGTATATGCGCGTATACCAGTGAATGGTGCGAGGGAGGAGAGAGAGAAAATTCTGGAGTGAGTTGATGTGATGTTGTGAAAGTTTGGGGACGTAATTGATAAATTTTATGTGAGATTTGAATGCAGAGTGGAAGCGGGTGGAGAATAATTAGGACCATATTGGGTAGTGGAGAGGATGTTATGAGAAAGTCTGTTAGAGTGGTGTGCCTGAAAAAGAATGATAGTGGGAACTTGTGTTCAAAAATGAGAATCAATAAATACATGAGATTGAATAATCGGGGAGAGGCGTACTGATTAGTGTGGTAAATGGAAGGATAGGGCAGATTGTTAATGTAAGTATTTATAGGGCGGGGAGGGATATGAACTATTTGGTGTTGCTAGGATAAGGGGGAGAGAGGTATGGTTAGGGAATAGGGGAGAAAAGAGAGTAGTAAATATAACGGTGCGACAAAATTGGAGATATAGTGTGTAAGAGGATTTAGACGAAGTAGGAGGATAGGTGAGAGACGTGAGAGGACAGGAATGGGGACGGTGGAAGGGAGTAGAGAGATTTAAGATGGCAGTATGGAAGATGCTTAGAAGGGTATGGGAAGTAAAAATGGTGGTTGCAAGCATACGAAGAGAGTGAAATGGTTGAATGAGGAGGTGAAGGAGTGTGAAAAGAAAAATGAGTTTATTGAAAAATGTTGGGAAGTAGGAGAGAGGAAGCTGGGAGGAATATAGAAGGGTTAGAGTGAAGCAAGAGGCAGTTGAAGACGAGAGAAGAGCAAAGAGAGTGTGTAGAAAAGAGTGACGTAAAATTTTGAATCGGGAAGGTTCTTGAAGAAGGAAATAGAAAAAGAAAAGAAGAAGGAGGATTGGTGGAGAGATTTAGCAGAGATGGGATGAATAAGAGGAGAGGAAAGGATGGGAGAAGGTGGGGGATATTTTAGTGGATTATTGATGAAGTGAGTGGGGGAGGGGAGGAAGATTTGCAAGATGTGGGGGAATGAATGGGGGCGGGAGGAGGGGAGGCTCAAATACAAATGAGAAATTATTAGGCCTTGTAATATAATGAAAAAAAGGAAGCGCATGGTTTGAGGTGTGATAATGAATGTTGCAGAAAGGAGTTATAGTAGTGGAGGAATGCTGATATAGTTATTTAAATATTATGTTGGAGGGTGTGAAGGTTACACAGTTGGAGATGGTTGTTTGGTCCCCTGGATAGGGAAGGGATGGATGAAGTGAATCTTATATACGTTTATGTCTTTTAAGTGTGGTAGAGGAAGTTAATGGAGATACTATTGAGAAGAGTGAGATTTTAATGAGGGGAATGGGAAGAACTAAAGGAGGATTTAGGAGGAGAGAGTGTGTGACCAGGGTTTTACACTAAATAGTTGATGGAGAAAGGTATAGAGAGGGAGAAGGGAAGTGTTATATGGTGTTTTTAATTAGATAAAACATAATGATATAGTTGAAGAGGGGAATTGTGAGGTTTGGAGAGAATGGAGGTGGGGCAAATTAGTAAAGGATTAGCCTTTTATAGAGTAAATAGATAAAGTGTGTGAGAGGTTATGAGGGAGAGTTATATGTTTGAGGTGGTGAAGGTTGAGGCAGGTTTTGTTAATGTCACGTGGCTTTTTCAATTGATTTATGGAGAGTGTTTGCCAGAGGAATGTGACTGGAGGAGGCGGTGGAATTAGAATGGGAATAAGAACGGAAGTGAAATGATATGTTTGCGGATCGATACTTGCCCTTTTGGCGCAAGAACGCGGAAGGTGACGGTATTTGGAGGAGTTTTAATGAGAATGTTGTGAACAAAAGTGGCTTAAAATAAACCCAGGTAGAGTAAATAGTTAGTTGTTGTGAAGGAAAGGAAAAAGAAGGGGGAGGGGTCAATGTAGAGTAGGGGGGGTGAGTATTGAGAAAGAAAGAATTCTTTAGATATTTAGGAGGACTGGGGTGAAGGGGGGGAGGATGGAAGAGGAATGGAAGCAGTTAGGAGTGGAGAGGAGATGAGAGCTTTGGAGTAGCTTGAATTATGAAGGGGATTATCACCGAAAGTTAAAATAAGTATGTTTGAAAAAAATGCGTACCAGCCGTGTTTATATGGTTAAACTTGGGGTTGAATGCCAGGTCAGAAGAAGTGATTGAGTATTTGACGATGAAGGGTGTTGTGAGAGCGTTTGTGGTATAGCAGTAAGAGAGAGATTAGATTGGTGGTAGGAGAGATTGATTAGGAGGAAGGGTGCGTGGGAGAGCAGAGAAGGGAATGCTAAGATGGATTGAATGGATATCTAGTGAGAGGAACAGAGAGTGGTTAAGAGAGTTTGGGAGGCGGAGGGATAGGAAGAGAGGAAGGGGAGACCAAGAAGGAGGTGGAGAGATGAAGTAGAATTATATTATTTGAGAGGATGAGGGAGGAAGAGAGGGTTGGCGAGAGATAGAGTGGGTGGATAAGGGTGAGGCGAATGAGAGGATTGTGAATGAGAAGGCGTTACGTTACCACTACCCGACTCAAGCTGGTGAAAAAAGTGAAGTAAAAATAATAATAATAATAATATAATAATAATATACATATATATATATTATATATATAATAGTATAATATATATATAATATTATTATATATATATATATATAAATATAAGGAGGTGTGTGGGGGAGCAGCGGGGTATTTTTTACATATACACCACTCACGCAATGCCACTTTTTCAAAAGGGAGGGGGCAAAAAAAAAAAAAAAAAAACCATAAATAAATAAAAAAATAAAATTAAAATTAATAATTAAAATAAATGAAAGTAAACCCGACCCTTGCATAACGCAATTCCCTCAGGTGGGCGCAGATGCGGACTGATAGATGAAGTTAAAATATTGCGGGAAACATAAAGAAGCAAGGCAGTTCTTAAAAAACAATGTGGCTGAAAGGAGTACCACTAAACGATGATCTTAAATCTCCAAATTACAAGAAATATATACCTAATAATATATATATATATATATATATATAATATATATATATATATATTATATAATAAATATTATATAATATAATTATATATATAACGTATAATATATAATAATATAATATATATAATATATATATTTATATATATAATATATTATATATTCATATATATAATTATAATAAATATATTTAATATATTATATATATTATAATTATATAATATTAATATATATATATATATATAATATATATTAATATATATATATAATTATATAATATACAGATAAATATACTAATATATCTATATATATATATATATATCTTTCTTCTTCTTCACTTACTCTTTGCCCCAAGATTGGGTGTAAGGTCTGTACAACATCGGAAAAGAAAAGCAGTAGAACAGACAAAACGTCGAAAAGAAAGCCCAGCCTTACCCCCCCGTCGTGTACTAATTAATAGGAGAGCTCTCACATGACAAGAAAATCCACCCTCAGAGCATACATGGACCACGACGATCCTCACTAATGGTAAATCAGTCAATTAAGGTTCATCCCAATGCCAGTGGGCCAACCATGCCATAAAAACCCCCATTCTCTCCTATCATATGCACCTTTATTCTCCTCTGCCAAAACTCACAGTTCTTCCTTCAACATTCGTTTCAACCGACTCAATCCATTTCTCTTCTGGTCTCCCAGCGGTCGGTTCCCAACACAATCTCCACTATACATCCGCTCGAACGACATCTCTCATCCTTTCCACAATGACCAAAACATAATCAACATACTTTCATTATATCTCTCTTACCCATTCTTCCACACCCACTCTCTAAGACTTCCATTCCTCACTTATTTAATTTCATTCACACCTAGCATGCCCTAAGATGGTCATCTGAACACATTGCTAGAATCTATACCTCTATTCCATACCATAGTCTCACTACCGATTACAATACACAGTAAATACATACCCTTCATGTAAACTCTACACTCAAGATTAGTCTTTACATTCACCAATGAATAATTGAACAGCAAACCTTATCTGCTTCACAACGTTTTCCATTACATCTCTGGCATCATGCTTCCCTTTCATCTCAACACATACACTCTAAATATTCAACTTAACACTGCTCCGCGTGATCCATCGATCTAAATATACTCACACTGGAACTGTCCTCACATCACACATAACCTTAGCTCCTATATCTACGATTACTTGTCAAACCCCTCCTTAACTACCCTGCCAAATCTCTCTACCAATCCTCATAAAATACTCTCTTTCAGATTCGCCACACGGAACCAAAATATACTATATAAATATATATATATTTATATATATATAATATATATATATATATATATATATATATATATATAATATACCATATATATAATATTATATATATATATATATATTATATAATATATATATAGATATATAATATATATACTAATATATATATATTTATAATATATATATATATATATATATAAATATATATATATATATATATATATTATTAATATATTATATATATATATAATATATATAAATATATAATATATATTATATATATATAATATAGTATAATATAAATAGCCTGTTATGTTTGATTTTTTTTTTTTAATTATTGCTAGTATGATAAACCAAGAATCAAGCGTGTTGAAATATTAAAATTGTCGAAATAATTATTAAATAATTTTTTAAAAATCAACATTAATAATTAAATATTTTTTCAAAATCAAATTTTTGGATAATTACGATATAGTCTCAAAAACGACTACTTACAAAAAAATTCACATTACAATATGTGAAATCAGCGTTATAAGAGCTAATAAAATATATAATATATATAATATAGTCTATATAATTATATATATATATATATATTATATATATCTAATATTATATATATATAAATATATATATATATACTATATATAATATATGATATATAATGTTAGTTTTATTATATATATAATATAATATATATTATATGTTATAGGTTTTATGGATTTGCAAGCAGGAGGATGATAGTTAAATAGGGAAGCGTATTAGCACGTGTAAGTGATATATGGATAGTTGGTTGATAGGCTTCTGAATGGAATCAAAAAATGTTGACTATAGTGAACGTCTTAAGAATAAATGTTCCAATGGTTATTGTTTAGGATTTTAATAACGGGTAAGACAGGGTCTGTGTGTATTAGTTCTCCTTGGTTATTCATTTGTTATGGTGGCGTTTTATTGAAAAATATTTGAGTGTGGGATGCAGGAAAGGAGTGTTGGGAATGGGGGATGTAATGTAGTTGAGTGAGAGCCCTACTATTATATGCGGATGATTTTGTTCTGTGTGTACATGCTGAAGAGAGTTTGAGAGATTGATAGAGGATTTGCAGGTGTTGAAAGGAGGGGTGAAAGTAACGGTGATAGAGTAAGTTATGGTTAGTGATGAGCATCCTCACGTGTTAAGTTATGGTTAATGTGAGAGCTAAAACAAGTGTCTGATTTAAATAATTTGGGTATATGTTGTATGAGAAAGGGAGACGATGCAATGTAGGCGATAGTTGTGTAAATGGCAGAGAAGTTGGATGGTGAAATTAAATCTCTGTGAATGCAAAAGGGACTAGAGTCCTTTGAGTTTCTATGTCTTAACACTGAGGTTATGTTGGACCTGTGTTATTGTATGGTTAGTAGAGACTATGAGTCTGGAATAAGAAGTATAGATCTAAAGTTCATATGTGTTCAGATGACAATCTTAGGGTGTGCTAGGTGGTGTGAGAAGGAATGATAAAAGAGGAATGAGACGTATTAGAATGTTGTGTGGTGTGAAGGAAAGGGTAAATGAGAGAATGGATTGAGAAAGTTATGTTGAGATAGTTTGTCATGTGGAAAGTATGAATGATAGTAGGTTGGTATAAGAATGTATGTGGTGAGTTTGTTGGGAACCGACGCTGGAGAGACGCAAGGGAATAGTGGATTGAGTCGGGGATACGAATTTGAGGAGAGAATCGTGAGTTTGCAGAGTGCGAAATAAAGTGTATGATAGGAGGATATGCGGGGTTTATGGGATGGTTGATGGCCCACTGGCCAGGATGAACCTTACATTACGATTACCATAGTAGGTCACGATCGCGTCATGATGCTCTAGGTGGATTTTCGTCTGTGAACGAGCTTCACAATTAATGACAGAGGGCGGTATATGGGCTTCTTTCACGTTTCCATAATGTTTCCTACTGCTTTTCTTTTCCGATGCTTGATAAGCACCTTACCCCCAATGAGGCAAGAGGCACGTGTAAGAGATAGATATTTATATTATATATAATATATATTACATATATAATATTATTATTAGTATATATATATATATAATATAATAATAATATATATTATATATATATATATATACTATAATATATTATATATATATATATATATATATATATATATATATATATATATATATATGTAACGGAGATTGACGAGCGAAACTGACGCAGTCAATCCCCGAGAAATTCTAAGTTGTGATTCGTAACTTTCGTCTACTATAGTGGTACCTTATAAAACTTACCAAAAATTTAGAAGACCATGAAGTATTACTTTATTTGTAATTGTAAGACTTACCAAAACCCAGAATAGAGAATAAATAAAAAAACAAAAAAGGATTATTCAAAGATGACCTATAAAACTGTTTTAATAAAGTACCTTTATATGAACTTATGAAATGAAGAAATGGAATATAGCAAAACTATGCTGGACCTCAATTGAGTTTCCAGCTAGTATAAAACAATGATGAAGTACTGGCTACGAATAAATAATAACCTAAATGAATTGACACTAAAATGTAATATGGCTATATAAATAATTAACCCCAAGAGAAATATACTACTAAAGTTATATAGAATGAAATTTACAACACCATTACCAAGTATAAAAACACCAATTTAACTGTTAAGTAAATTTTTCACCAATTTATACGTAAGTAAATTGCACTATAAAGAATTTCAAGTTCGCACAACTATATCGAGATTTACGAAAGAATGTTTATAAATCTATAGTTCTGATATTTGTATGCTAATTATAGTTATATAGTAACAATATAGAATTATAGTATTAACGATATTCACTATAGCACTAGAATTCACGAAGTCTTTTTCTTCTCACTAATAACGTAATCAAAGGTATATAAAGTTTATGAAAATGCTGTTAACTGAATTCATCCACGAAGTTGGTAATTTGTATAAATTAAAGTATTTTTAGATCAATGAACTATCACAGCTCCAGGAGTAAAAGCTGGTATATGGTTAGCAAGTGCTGATGCAATAAGCTGAATTAACCACGAAGAAAAGTTGATGCAACAAATAAGAATCGAAATAATCAGGAACAAAACAGCATAAAAAAAACCGGAAAAAAACCCTGGTGGAAAAAGTTAAAGTTACTATATTATTCTTAAATATTAATTTATGAAATTATATTTAATTAAACGATTTACTGAATTAAATATTAAATTGATTTAATTTTTAAAATTAACTTATAAGCTGAAATAAATTTTAAAAGCCGTATGAACAGATAGTAACATATAAATTTTATACTGTAAATTTCTCCAATTGCATATAAATTAACTAAATTACGATTATTATCGGAAGATAAAATTATTATTAAAATAAGTTAAATAAATTGTAAGCAATTTTAACAAGTTTTTAATATAAATCTTAAACACACCTGGAACAGCTATTGGTCTGATCTGTGTTAATTGGACTTTTGGAACGATCCAACTCTTTCAACATCAATAGTTCAAATGAACGTCAAATATCGGTAAGTCAAAATCAGGAAAATTCCGTATATGATTTGGTTCAACAAAGTGATTTCAACAAAACTATACTTTGAAAAATTTCACACAAAAACATAAGCATAAAACTATAGCAAAGAAACAATTTAATCTCTATGTTCTGAAAGATAACGAAAGTTAGTATATTTGTCTGAATTGTAATTATGGGAATATCAACAGTAAATAGATGAATAAATAATGAATTATATTTCAGATACTTGTTGAATAATGACCATGTTTTTAGCCAAAATTCTGCTCAAATGGATCTTAATCTCTTAATCATAATAACCATATAATAACTATAATCACCAGGTAGGGGTCCGAAGACTCCCTAATATATATATATATATATATATATATATATATATATATATATATATATATATATAATATAATATATAATATATATAATATATTATATATATATATATATATATATATATATATATTATATGTTAGGGAGCCTTCGGACCCCTACCTGGTGTTTAAGTGTGCGACCCCAAATAGCCAAAGAGCGGGGTTCGGAGCCCCGCCCCGGAGGGGGGGGGAAATAGTCCTACCCCGTCGTCCACCGGAAGCCGAGAGACCCCGACTCCTGCCATCTTTCGGTTTACCCCTGGGAATTCCTTTAGTTTAAAAAACACCCCAAAACAAATATTTAAAAGAAATTAATAAAAAATATTGACTAAAAAAATTAGTTAAATATATTTTCGAACTTTTGAATCATGTCCGTTACGACTTCAGTCACATTCAATTATTATTATCATTATTCTTAACAATATTATATTAAAAAAAAAAAAAAAAAACTGACGGAGTTATAGAACTAACAGGTTCCTATATATTGTTTTTTATCCTGTTCAACAACACTCTAATTCATTGTTAGTATCATTATATGCTAGCAATATATTGAAAAAAAAAAAAAAAAAAAATCAAAACTGACGAGTTATAAAAAATAAAAGGATCCTATATATAATATATAAAAAATATATATATATATAGTTATATATATATATATATTATAATTATAATATATATAGTATTATATATATATATATATATATATATATATATATATATATATATATTAGTAGATTTAATCAAGGGGTTT
Source organism: Trachelipus rathkii (assembly GCA_015478945.1). NCBI lineage: Eukaryota > Metazoa > Arthropoda > Malacostraca > Isopoda > Trachelipodidae > Trachelipus > Trachelipus rathkii. Next base: position 19,278 of record JABUQX010072679.1, read on the forward strand.
CATTAATGAGATCGAGGGACTCATTCAGAATCTCCAATTCTGTGCTCGGATCAGTGAAACATTCTTCAGAAGTAGTATAAGAATTTTCGTCACAGGATTCATCTGCTGGAAATGAAACGGGTGAAGCCACAGATTCAGATAGTTTATTTCTGCATGTGGGACAAATTTTTTGGCACATAGGTATTGCAGAATGTGGATATTTATGTAAGAAGTTCTCTGTAACAGTTCGAAGTCCTTTCTTTATTTTATTTTGGTGGATTTTAAAGGGATCACAACATGGTAACTCTTTAAGTTTTGATTTAAGTGATTCATTCATTATTCAAAGAAACTTCTAGTACCAATATTGTTAAACAATTTATAGCAATTAATAATTTATTTAATAAGAATAATTATCAAGACAATGTATGATGAAATAAAATGGGCAATAGAAAGCCTGAAAAATAGAGAAGAGGAAAATATTAGTCTAATACATAAGTCAATAACGCAAGCTGTTACTTTTAAAACCAAGTTCTTATTGGTTATTCACACAAAGTAAATGCAATACACGTAACTATTTTAAATTTATGTTAAAAATATTCCATTAAAGTTTTTTATCTAAAAAGTAAGATCTAGGTATGGTATAAACTTTAAACATCAAGGTTATTTTCAGAATATATATATATAGGTATATATTACCATTTTCAAAATAACATTATGCAGAAAAACCCTTATTTGATCTAGTTCTCATTAATTTTCCAAAACCAAATTTTTATCACACCTTTACCAAGGTCATTCAAATATATGTTTAAAATTTAAAAGAAATATTATGGGGTGTTTTGACCAAAAGGTCAAAGGTCATATATAAGGTCAACTTTTTTATTTGACCTCTGATATCAAACTTGTATGGAATAAAGTTTTTAAAACTATTTAATATCTTTAAAATGGTATATTAAGCATTTTTGTAAGTTTAACACCTGCCGAGATATTCAAGTTTTAATAACAGTAGTATTAGCAAAAATTTGATTTTTTTCACAAAATGCATGTGCAAATATTGTTGGAACTATGCAACGTACAGACCTAATATATACACCATTCAATTCCTCTCATCGAGATCTTTCAATATATTCAAGTTATAAAAGAAATCAGTTACGGTCACTGTTAATTTCAACAAAAAAAACTGGGTGATTCGTATGGAATGACATATATATATATATATATATATATATATATATATATATATATATAATATATATATATATATATAAGTAATATATATATATATATATAATATATATATATATATATATATATATATATATAATATATATAATATATATTTATATATATATATTATATTATAATAGTATATAGTGATAATGAAAAAGAATGAAAAAACAATAATTGTAGTTACCATTTAATAATAATAATAATAATAATAATAATAATAATAAAATAATAATAATAATAATAATAAAATAATAATAATAATTTATATTATTAATAAAATGAAACATATAAAAAAAATAATTTAAAAGATAAATCACTTACTTGTTTCTTCTATATTTTTTGGTTAAATTGGAGGTGAAAAGATGCTGAGAAGAAGTTTCGTGCTTTGCAACTTTGAATTTCGGCATATGTCTTTCATCATTGTTTCTGCACCAATTACAATATAATTAATAATTCAACCAAATTAAAAAAAAAAATTATTTTTAACCTAACAAAATAATATATATATTATATATTTATATATATATTCTTTCTTTCTTTCTCACCTGGCAAGCTCTTCTGCAACGTTTGGGAAGTAAGGACGCTACAAGCTCGGAAAAGAAAGCAGTAGGAAGTATGACAAATGTGAAAAAAGAAAGCACAGCCTTACCCCCCGCCTCTGTACCATTAATTAGTGAAAGCTCGTCAGAGACGAAAATCCACCCTAAAAGCTTCATGGGACCGCTCGGACCCTCACTATGGTAAATCGTTCAATGTAAGGGTTCATCCCTTGGCAGGTGGGGCCACAATCCATGCCTCCAATACAAGAAACCCGCCACTTCTCTCCTAAACATGCACCTTTATTTCTCGGCTCTGCCAAACTCACATTTCTCTCCTTCAGTATTTCCTTTCTTTACGGACTCAATCCACTTTCTCTTCGGGTCTCCCAGCCGTCCGTTTCCAACACACTCTCCACTAAACATCCGCTTAACCAAACCGACTATCATTCATCATTTCCACGTGACCAAAACCATTTCAACATACTTTCATTTAGTCTCTTCATTTACCCCTTTCTTCAAACCACAAACTCTCTAATACGTTCATTCCTCATTTTATTAATTCTTCTCAACACCTAGCAATGCCCCTAAGATTGTCCATCTGAACACATTGAAACTTTGAGATCTAATTTTCTTATTCCAGAAACCATAGTCCTCACTAACCATATCAATACACAGGTAACAACCATACCCTCATGTAAGACTCTACCGCACTCAAGACTTAGATCCCTTACATCCACCAAGACGATTAATTGCACCAGCAACCTCCTGCCATTCACAACTTCCTACTCACTCTGCATCATCCGTTCCTTATCATCCAGCACATACCTAAATATCTTTAATACTCAGACACTTGCTCCACTTGCTCACCATCTAAACATAACTTCACATCTGAGGACTGTCCTCACTACAATCCATAACCTTACTCTTATCTACGTTTACTTTCAAACCCATCCTTGTACACACCCCTGCCAAAGCTATCTACCAATCTTCTCAAACTCTCTCAGATTTCGCCACACAGAAACCAAATCATGCCCGCATATAATAAGGTAGGGCACCACCCTCACTCATCTCCATTCTCCATCATTCTAACACCATTTCCTGCCATCCCCTCCTCGAAATTCTTTTATAACCCGATCCATTAACAAATTGAATAACCTAGGAACATAACACAACCCTGTGCTCACTCCACTATTAATCCTAAACCAATCACCATTGAATCCATTTATTTATTCTTACACTAGCTTCACTATCGTCATACAATACGCATAACCAATTGATTACCATCTCGAGCCTACCACCAAACAGACCCAAATAAGTATTCACTATAGCCTGCATAAAGCTTCCCTTATTAATCTATTCATACGCCTGTTGTAATCATAAAAACCTAATATAGATTATTCTTCTTCTCCCATTTTTCTCAATCATTTGTTTCAATGTGAAGACTTTGATCCACACATCCTCTACCATCCTAAACGGCACCTTGTCTTCACCAATCAGTCCCTCAGTCAACCGACGCGCACTCCTTTCGATCCAAAATACCAGCATATACCTTCCTTACAAACACTCAATAACTTATTCCCCTATAATTTCTCAGTTCTCTTTTTCTCCCTTACCTTATATAAGGGTACTATACCCTCTGCTCTCTTCCAATCCCTGGAACTATATACCCTCCATAATACGCTTTATTACACACTTCCAAATCCATTAATTCACCATCTCGCCTCCGTCTTGATCATTCACCAGTAATTTCATCTATTACTGCAGATTTACCATTCTTCAACTTTCTCACCCTACCCATACCTCCTCCTCACTATACCTCATCCCAAAATACTTATTCCCTCTTGCACATCAAAACACATACCATTCATAATTCTACCTCATTTTTCAATTGACTGTTAATATTGCGTGCAGATTTCGAAGTGTTTCTTCCACGCTCCCCTCACATCCATGTTCATCAGTTACAAAAGCACTACCCTATTCATTTCATTATTCTAAGCAGAATTCCCCTTATTCTCCATTCTTAACAACTTTCCGCGAATTCCTTCTCAGAAGAGCTTTTCCTATTCCTTGTAATGTCTCAAATTCATCCTCCTGTCCAAACTGTTCATTTACTCTTGTTTTCTCCCTTCGTAATGCACCTTTTAGTATTTTCTTTTTTCCTCCTTATAGGTAATTCCAAGCATCTTTCTTTGAAAACTTCATCATTTGCTTTTACTACATTCACTACGCTTCTTTTTTACTTTACCGCTTTCATTACCTCTTCATTCCACCAATTCGCAGTTAATTATTCTTACTTCCACTTTAGCACATCCACACACTTCCTCTTGCACTACTAACAAATTGCTTCCTTCATTTTGCCCGCAGATTTGTTCAGTATCAACTGGTCCAACATCTAATCCGGATTTTACTACGAGTCGCTCCTTACATACTTATCTTTATAGTTTGCCTCCTTAAACTTCTCACTCTAATTTTACCTACTTCCTTCGTATCACCTTCCTCTCCATTCCAAGCCCCCCTAACTTAATTTTACATATAACAGCATAATGATCCCAATAATCCTATTTCTAACCCTCACTGATTTAACATCCAACACCAATACTTCAACATCTCCATCTTATCTCACCAACACAAAATCAACAATACTTTTCAACTTCGAATCACCACTCTACCATACCCAACCTAGAATTCTTGGATACTTCTTGTGTTTCAAAGAATATTACTTACACAATACCTCTCTCTTCACAGAGAATCCAATCAACTTTCCTACCATTTCCATTCTCCCCGCCACCACCAAAACCACCTGTTATATCCCATTTTTGTGATCACCTATCCATCCATTCAAGTCCCCCAACACTTCAATTCTGAAGCTCCTACTCACCTATCCAGAAAACATTCAGGATATCCCATAAAAATCAGTAACTCTCTTCAAAACGTTTCCCCTTCAATGGCCATACGTCACAACCACACATACTTACCTTTTCAAACTTAAATTTACCATTAGAATTCTAGGAAATACTCACAAGCACAAAGTCTACCATATGCTTTACCACAGTACTGTCATGCAAATTGCAACTCCTTCCTCCCCCTCTCATTCCTCTTCACACCATCACGCACACATTTCACACCACAGCCACTTAATTTCAACTTTTCCTTTCATCTTTGTTTCAGTCACACCGAGCAAATCAAATTTGCCCTTTCTAAATACAACCATCCTACCTCTCTCCTTTTCTCCCTCAACATTTATTCTCTGACATTCCTGTACCATTAAACGATTCATACAATTTCGCGGAAAGATAGAAGGCCGTTTACGGCGATCAACGACCACTCTCCGAGGCAAATGCATCAGCATTCCTACAGAGATATGGTGGTAGTTGGCAGCCACACCCAACTCCAAGCCCCTTTACGACTCTAACGACACTGCAGGTAATACAGTGCGATGTGGGAGAGATTCCTTTCCCCCCGCATCACAGGGATAGAGTAGTAACGGGGATGTCTGTAAGTGTTATCTAGAAGTGGGTGTGTACTTTAATATGTTAATATGATATGTGGATAATGGTGTTAGTTAAATATGTTGCTGGAGATGAGTGTGTGAAAGAATATGACAAGTAAAAGAGAAAGACGCACCATTAATAATGGAGTTAATTTTCTTCGCTTCGAGTATGCGTGTACTCTCCCTCTATATGATAATATTAATATAATATATAATAATACTATATATATATATATATATATTATATATATATTATAATATATAGTATATATATATTATATACTATAATATACTATATATTATATATTAAAAAAAAAATCTTTACATTTATTATTTCGTCACCGAACATTTCTGACTAATTTTAAGTAGATGTCGAGTTGTTGATTTCTCTTTGAAGGAAATTAAGTGGTGCCTTTAATGAGGCGATTGAGAGCCGCACGACTCCTCACAATCTGAATGAAGCCTTCACAAAGATTCAAGTATAATAAGGAGGGAAACAATGCAACTCTAATAATGTTTTTTTTTTTAACAAAAATTGATACAACTTTTACTTTTCTTACAGAAATTATCGCAAAGGAATGAAATGCATGAGCATTTCTAGGGTACAAATAAGTGGCAGCAGCATCCTAAACCCCATACCGATATATATATAGCTATATATATATATAATATATATATATATTATATATATAATATATATATATATTATATATATATATATATATATATATTGTATGTAATACAAAAAATATATATATATATACTATATATATATATTATAGTTAATATAATTATATAATAAATATAATACTATATATATAAATATATTCCTATATATTATATATATATATATATATATATATATATATTAGTTTTTTCTTTTCTTTTTGAGTTCATGTACAGGACCCACCACGGCCCACAGAGAAGCGGCCACACTTGGCTGAATAATCAATTCCATTGGTGGGTCCTGGCGTATATATATTTTAAATGTCAAAGAAAATTTGAATGGCGAAATGAATATTCAGTCAAAAATAAAAAAGCTAAATAAAAAGATGTCCTTACATTATAAATAGTACTAATATTAATTACATAACAAAATCATATGTTATAAAGAATATTCAGTTCTTGAAGATAAGAGATAATAGAGTTACTGTTAAAGTGGGAGGATTCAGATAAGATATGGGAAAACCTTTTAGAAGGTGTTATGGACTGTAAAGAAGGAAAGCGACGATGGAAAGGGATGAAAGTTGGGGACAATCAATGAAGATATGGTGAAGATTCGGGGAATGGCGAAGACAAAATTTGCAGATGGGAAGGAATAGTCAAAAATAACAAATGAGTTCTTTGTCATAAGAGATCGATTGCACCTTTTGCAAAGGGATGTTGAGGAAATTAAGGATGTTATAAACTGTGTTTGCAAATGGTCAGTAAGGAGGATTCTGAGATATCTCTCGCAGAATCGGTGTTAGAGCATATGATATTGGGGTTTGGAAGCGAAAGATAACTTGTGCACATGATGTATTCCTTTCGAAGAGAGAGTGGCATTACATCGGATTCAACTTCAAGGCTTACCCGGGGGGACGATCGGAAGGCTCCAGTGGAGATACGGATCGCTTCGTTTTGGATGGGATCTAACAGGTGTAGTAGAGTTGCATATACTATGCAGCCCTAATCCAACTTCGATCGGATAAGGGAGGTGTGGAAACTTAAAAGGGACTTGCGATCAGCACCCCAAGATTTTGAGGAGAGAAGACGTAATAGGTCAAGCACGTGATGACAAGTCGTTTTCTGTTGTTCAATGTGCGGTGAGTATATTAGGTGGTTATCTAGAATGAGTCCTAGAAATTTGACTTGTGAAGTTACAGGAATGGGTGAAACATATAAAGTTAGGTTCGCAGAGAAGGTGGTAATATATATATACATATTATTTCAGCTTTTACTGATGATATTTTAATGGAATTGTAAATAGAATAAAATGTTTAATCTCTCACCTCTCACTCACGGGTCGGGGAATACATGTTATAGATGTCAAATTTTAAACCCAGTTTCAAATTCAATTTTTCGTGATCCGTCAACACCATTTCTACAAAGAATGGCAATAAAATAAATCAAATTTAGAAACAATAGCAAAACAAGTAAATTAGAGATTGAATATTAAACTTAAATCCTATTTTGCACTTAAATCAAATTGATAGGCAAATAATTTTTTAAAAATAACATTTTTTATTGTGTTGTATTGAATTTTTTATGACATCCCCAATCTAAAGAAGTAGTCATTTATACTTTTCAAAAGGCCGAAAAAGACTCCAAGAAACCATCCCACCAGTTGAGAAGGCTTCCCGGATGTCATGATCCAGTTTTAACAAGGGATCCGAGGTCGAACGAATTTTGCGGAAACCAAACCGGAAATTTGAAAAAGCCTGGTGTCTCTCCAGAACAGGGAGAAGGCGGCCTGAAACAATTTTCTCCATTAATTTGCAAGTATGACAGGTCAGCGAAATTGGTCTTTGGTTATCCGTCAACTTTTCATCTTTCCCAGGTTTGGAAATATTAATTACAAAAGCTGTAATGCAAATAGATGGAAAAGAGGATTCGATTCAGATTTTATTATACAGATCCAGCACGAACGCTGAAAAAGAGGGGTGAATATGACGGATCATTATGTACGAAATTTTATGTCTGGGTCAAGGGCACAGTCTTTGCTGTTCGCCAGTGCAGTTTGATACTCTGCAAGTGTAAAAATAAGGTTATAGGTTTGATCTTCCCTTTCGCTGTTGAAAAGTCTGGCGGAGCAGCGTTAATTCTCAATTTTTGAAAGGTTTCAGAGTAGCGGAAAGAGTTCAAGTGGCTAGCAAAACTATAATCTAATGCAGAGATCTCATCAGTTATATCAGGCCCATAACGGAGGACTATGGGTGAAGAGTTGTTAGAGAGGCTAGATATTTTCTGTACAACTTTCCACACTGAAGAAAGAGGAGTTGTAGAGTTGACAGTCGAAGTATAAGTTCGAAAGTATTGCTTACGTGTTTGATGATTAATTCGACAAGATCTCGCCCAGCTGCTTTATAAATAATCAAGCTTGGGGATGTGCGGATTTTTTGCATTGCCTGTAGAGTTTTTTCTTTTCCCAGTTAGCTTGTGCACACTCTTAGAACCCCCAAGGAGTTGACGAACGCATACCTGCCGAAGAGGGCAGAACACAAGCTTCCGCTGCTGTGATGATGATAACTTGTTGAAAGAAGTTAAAGGCATCATCAATAGTAGGAAACCGGTTATTGAAGAGGAAAAGTGATATAGCTTTGTCATGAAGAAAAGGAGCCCACTCCGCTCGGTTACAACGCCAGCTGGAATTTAGTTTTTACATTGGGCTCGGTGTAAGTTCATTTAAGGCTACTGGGTAATGGTCACTGACGTATAAATAATCAAAGCGGGACCAGGTAAAGCGATCCATAAGAGAATGAGAGTAAAAGGAAATATCAATACATGAAGAAATGTGTTTATCTAAACGTTCATATGAAGGGAGTCCTATGTTAAGGCATCCCAGGGAAAAGGGTGTTAGAAGATCTACAAGAATCTTAGGCTTAGACGATTTGACAGGGTCGCCCAATAAGGGATGGCGAAGGTTGAAGTCTCATAGTATAACAACCGGAGTTGGGAGCTGCTTAAAAAGATCAGCTATAGTTCGACCATTACTAACTCACTAACTAAGAGCGGAGGACCAGTAGTATTGAGCAACAGTATAAGTCGGTGGAAAGATGAATTCGTGCTGCCACTGCATAAAGTCTAGTTTGAAGAGGGACTGAAGAATAGGGGACAGATTTATGAATGAGTATTCCTGCACCTCCCCTATCATTGTCACCTCTTTCAATAGAGGTTAGCGGCGATTTTTATTCCAATGGTTGGAAGAAGTCACGATGACACAGTTGAAGTTTCTGCAAACATGCAATTTGGTGTACATATGTTTATTAATTGAACAAGTTCTTCAAAATTAGAGTAGTTTCCAAGACAATTTCATTGAAGGAAGGTGGGCATGGGCTATGTTGTTATATAATGTTGAGAAATAGTCCTATTGAGACCATTGTCTCTATGTGGGTAGGCGTGATGCTGGAAGTGGATTCAGATAGGGAGGAAAGGCTGAAACGTGAGTTTCGACGAAGAGGAGCAACAAAATCTTCTGGTAAGGAATAGTCGTACAACAGAGATTTGAGTTGTACGACCGGTTTTGGATGGAGAGTTTCCTGTGGTATTTGGTGGAGGGGTTTGGTCATGAATGCGAAGTAAGTTCGAGTTCCGACCGAAACGACCATCTTATTGGTGTGGATTCTTTTGGTTCGTTGGAAGAGCAAACTGAAAATGCTCATGTTTAGGATTGAGCGATATCAGCATCCTGCCAAGCAAGCGGATTTAGAATTGGGAGAATATGGGAATGTTTTTCCATGGAGGCAGTGTAAGCATTTGACACCGGAAAATTATCCCTTTTTTTGTAAAGAAGTTGGAGTTGCGATATTGGGATGAAATATATGATCCATTGGGTTACGGAGGTCTGACGCTAGAGACATTGTCAGTGAGCCATCAGGTGGTTACTTTGTAAATTTGGACAGCTTGATTGTTAAGATGGAGAGCCTCTGGGTCAACTTTAGTGCCACTTCTAGCAATTTAGAACGATTTAGCGCTTGCGATGTTTGCCTTGAACGTTTCCATTCATGCTGCTCTCTCGGAAATGCAGAGGAATTTGAGAGGAGAGTGGGCCCTTCTCATCTGGTAATCCATTTACTAACTATGCATCCATTTCTATCCGCTAAGGCATAGAATCCTTTAGGAGGTAAAGATATAAGAAATTCGAAGGTAATTTAGGAGGTAAAGATAAGAAATTCGGAAAAATAGTTATAGGAGGATTCAGAAGAGCTGGAGTAATCTTGCAAACTATCAGAGGGTTGATTGGTGGGTTGTTCGATAGCTGTGATTGTTTGGGTACAATCTATTGAAGTCATTGCTTTTGTCTCAGGAATAGACTTATGGCGAGGTCTCTTCCGAGTTGCATTTTTTACGTCTAGGGTTTGTGTTTTGGTTTAGAAATTCGAATGCTTTGTATTTTAACGAATAATCTTTAGCTTGGTGATTATTCTTTTCTTTGTGTTTAGGAACATCTTTTTCAGGAATTTGAGTAATAGTGGGAGGCGTATTAGGGGACAGAGACAGTCCTCTTGCGCGAGTTTGGAGAACCTATCAGGTAGGTATGGGACAGAGTGTCTTGGCAGAAAATATTTTCAAAGTTTTGTGCTGGATGAGCTAACTTAGTTTCATTGTTGGCTTGTTGAAAACTAGTACTCGGGATAGGGTTGTTGGTGGCATTGTAGACGGAAGATTGGATCAAGGGCTGCTTTTGTACTATTTGGGAAGTCTGTAGTGTGGGCAATACAGGCAGGCAGGTTACAGTAACTGCCTGAGTTTTACTGGGATTTGGGAGAGGAGTTCTACTGGGATGGAGTTGTGTCAGTGGATTAACACGCGGAGGCATGGGGGCTGCTGTAATTGTAGCATAAGATTGCCTTTGTCTTGTGGGATATTTTTCATTGAGCTGGCGTATGGCATCTCTCCTGCTCAATTTATGTATGGTACATAACTCCAAGACCTCCTGTTCAAACAGGTAAGACGGGCATTTTAAGAAAGAAGCACTGTGGGGTCCTCCACAGTTTTTACAGTGTGGTGTATTTTCACAGGGAATGTGAAAT